>JARPRG010000274.1:1657042-1681630 GCA_031001745.1 Hartigia nigra
TATATATATATATAAAGACTTCTAGCTTCAAAGAGGGAATGAATTGCCATCCGCACAGTATAAGGATTTGATGTTGTCCTTCGAAACGTTCTTCGGCCCGGTCCAAAGGATATTCAGGACTTTGAGTACGATTCGATCGGGCGAGCATAATGGCGGCGTAGCGTGAAACCCCCGGTTTGTCGTTGCGACAGCAAAACCCTGAACGTTTGAACCCGTGTACAAACTCTCTCGATAATCACTTCTATCTATTTATTCGTTCGTATATATACATATATATATATATATATATATATATATACACACATACAATAATGTATATTTACCCAACCAAACTTACCTCCCCCACCTAATCCTTTTACCTAATAACCTCAAACTCGCGGCTTCCGCAATGAAAATGGCATTACCAAAGTATTACCAGATTTCGAACCGTCATTTACAATTCGGGCGAGTATACAAGTGACGCTCGAGTAATTTAGCACTTTAGGTGCTCCTTTACGTACATACGTAACGTGGGCTTATAACGGCAACACTGGTGATTTGTCGCGACGGAAATACCGGGTGCTAGACCTCCCGGGTGACGAGAGAGTTAGAGCGAAGAAGTGTATTGCGGGCGTGGGAGTAAGGTGGTAATAAGCTTTAAAATCAAAGAGACGCGATAAAACAATTTAATGGAAGGATACAATAAATTGGCTAGCAATAAATATTATTTTTCGTCTTACTACACACACAAACACACACACACACAAGAAAAGAGCATTGAAAATATGCATGTAATATCTTGACAAATATATATGTATACACAATGTAAATCGTCCGCATGAAAATACTAAAGTAAAAGTCCATTTCCAAAAGCAAATATACCATGTATACAGTGGAACCGAGGTAAAGCGTCACGATTAGCCTGAAAAGATTTCTCCGTTACCCTGGTCACGATAATCTTAGTGATTTGGGAATAAGGCCTTACCAGCCGTACAAAATGACATTAAGCCGCGTAATTGAAACAGCAGGAGACACGGGCACTGCGTGACGACGTACTTTCCAGACTCGTTCGTACACGTCATAAACAGAAAACCAAAAGGACTCCGCCGTACGATACAAGCGACGGGGCAAAGGCCGCGTTCACCGTGCATTAACGTACACATCGATATACACATAATCGAAGAGTTTTAATTGACCTCGCCGGCAATCGAGTCAAGTTCAGAGATTACGTCACGTAGTCCGCCGAAATTGGCAGAATTGGATCATCTGGAAGTCTAATGATAGCTCGTGCGTCGTATACCGCCGAGAAATAGTATCGAAAGAAATGGAAGAAAAAGTCAAACAAGAGCAGTACTGTATGAAAAATAAAATTCCGACCACAAGCCAAAAGTATACTTACGTTTCAGTGACACTGATATCTATTAGATTAAAGTAAACAGGACGCCAGAGCGTACCGAGACAAGAGAGCGAAGAGACGCGTGACTAAACGATTCGTAAAATCATGTCGAAGTAATCGCCGAGAAGTGAGTTCTCTATCGATCGTGCATGTGACTTCGGCATGGCAAAAGAGCTGTCGTATTTTAGTCCAGTCAAAATCCAGCAAGGTGCACGACGGACCAGAATGAGGAGCGAGAGGAAAGAAGCGCAGTTCGTATATAGTTAGTATGGAATAGCTATAGAGAGGGAAAATAAAGGAGAGAGAGAGAGAGATGAAGAATAAACGAGCGGAAGAAGGACGAAGCTACGCACGACAGAGAAGGACGAATGACAAGGCCGAGTGTCGACTTGGGTTTCCGTGGGGCGGGTAGGCTTCGCTTGGGCTCTTTGTTGTAACTTAATCTTTTCATCGCAACCGACAGATAAAAACTACTCCTTTGCGCTTGCCTGGTGGTTAAATAAATGGCTTGCTCTACAAATAAAGAGTTTCTCTACAAATAAACCGGCATCCTTGTATATAACGCTTTGTTATTTCCTTCTCTCTCTTACGAATATCCTATACCTAGGCTCGTATACATCTATACACGTATACGTGGTTAAATACGTTTCTGTATACGCAATTGTTCATACGTATGTATATGTATATATATACGCATACACTAAAACACCAATACAATACCCATACTAAAAGCTTGAAACGCGTTCTCCTGAGGCTTTCGCTGGTGTTTCTGTAATTCTTTGGAGTATGTGTATTAGTACGTGTGCCGATACTTGTGTATGGATACGAGACCGTGGCGTTCGTGAGGTGTCTCTGTGCGCGTACGTATATGGACAATGACGTAAGTGTAAATGTACGTGTATGCGTGAAGGTGTAGGTGTAAGCGTGTAAAAGTAACGCGACAGCTTGTTGGCTACAAAGCATGGGTCGTGTGAAACACAAATGCCGTAGTGCAGAGAGAGAGAGAGAGAGAAAGAGTAGAAAGATCAGAGAGCCCCATAGTTCCTCTGAAAGAGAGGAATTATAAGAAGGAAAGAAGAAGAGAAAGAGAGAGAGAGGGGACGATGGATATAGCGGAAGAGAAAGAGAGAAAGAGAGAGAGAGAGCAATAGAGAGAAATGGTAAAGGTAAAGGAAATGAGGGAGTTGCGCGAGTGCGAGCGAGAGGGAGCGATCGTGTGAATGGGTGAGCGGTTGAAGAAGTACGAAAGAGAGAGAGAGAGAGAGCGTATATGAGCAGAACAAGTAAAGAGTAGTACACACTACGGGCACTCAGGAATCTCTCGAGTTCCCTAATAGGCAGGTGACTGCCTGACTTGACTGGCCCGAGTGCCTCGGCCCGTCTCTATTGGGATCGGACGAACAATAATGCGCGGCCGAAGTGAATGCCGCCCGACTAATCTTTTGTGACGGCGTCGATCCCAGCTATGAATATTGATGATATTACCGCGCGCGAAACCAGTCGAAACGAAATTAAATGGTCCGCCTATTATTGGCGAGTATTGTACATTGTTTTTTTGCCTATAACCTCCTTCTCACTTTCCTATGCTGCCTGTCCTATCGAAATGACTTATATATATGTATATATGCGTGACAGTGTAATTATACTATTTTGTTTTTTCTTTTCTTTTCTTTTAACGGTGCTAACCCCGAACACATGTTCTCCTCTGTCCCGTGTCTGTTTCTATGGAGCTTTGTATATTCTGTCGCTCAATGCGACAAATTATACCGAACGAATGTTATCCAGAAATCTTGGAATTCTTGACGGCTCGATTTTCGGCGTGCGACAGTAACGCAACCCAGAGATGGCGTGTACGAGGTTCCACAGGGATTCTCAATTTGGACTCTTTGGAATCTGATCGATCGATCCCCTACTCCCTCCTCCCAACTGTAACGGGATGTCGTCTCTCTTTCTATCACTCGCACCTTTCGTCTCTCCTTCGCTTTTATCCCTTAGTGCGCTATCGCCTTTTCAATGAATTTATGGATTACGCTCGCAGGTCAATACCATAGGGAGACTGTTATTCAGTCATGGGAACCATCAGATGGTCTGTAGAGAGAAGTAAAAAAAAAAAACAAAGAAAATTGACTATTCCCGACATACGAAAGAGGATTATTCTTAATGGGTGAAAGGGAAAAGAAAAACAGACCAAAGGAAATAACATTGTGACAATAGCTAAAGAAAAAAAAAGGAAAATAGGAATTCATGAGCACGATATAATAATAATAAAAATGTCAGTCGTAATTTTATCAAGCTTAGATATACAGAATCGCGTGACGTCCTTAATTAATATTGAGCTGCCATAATTAATTCTCAACACCGTCAGCCTCGCCTGAGGTATCTTACTCGATATATACAGTATACCTTTTTGTGTTGCTACATATACCTATATACCATAGTTACAATTTAATTGAGTTCTTTCAGACTTTTTCAGTCAACACACGAAAAGTCGCTATTGAAAAAAAAAGAAAAGTAAAGAAAAAAAAGAAAAGAAAAAAAAACCAGTGAATACCCAAAGGAAAAAATATCCTTCGAAAGCATCACGATTTGACCATTTCTTGCCCAGGTTCCTCGGGTCGACGACGTTCAGGTTAGACCGATCGATACTAACCCTCCAGCGTCGAATCCCGATCGCAGACTCCGAGTGAAAGAGGAAGAAGGACAAAGATAGAATAAAAGAGGGCTAGCTATACAGAGAGAAAGATACACGGAGACTACCTTTATCTCTCTCTCTCTCTCTCTCTCTCTCTGTCTATCTTTCATCGTAGGATTATGCAATATCGTGTATGTATAATGCGAGACAATGTAACTCAGTAGGTACACCGCACAATTAGAGTATACGCGTGGTAAGCCTGGACTGATATAACGATACACATGTGTACCAAGCCCTGTATCTTCATGGCTGCCAACGCCTATATTTGAATCGCGTTGATGCAATGTGTTGGCGACCTCCTGGTCGTGGTAGCAGCCATGTAACACACCTCGACTCCGTGTAGTGGTATACGTGTCAGTGCCGAAGGGAAGGTTCGGGTGTGTTCGGGTTTCATCGGTACCACAGAGATCCCGACAGAGATAGAGCGAGCGAGCGAGAGAATTTAGAAGAGAGCAAGAGATATACAGACTGTACCACTGCTCCACTCTTCTCTCTCTCTCTCTTGCTTTCCCTCTTTCGCTAACCTCCTCCATCTCTCTCACTCGCACGCACGGTCGATCGCTCCTACCGGCAGCCATTTTGTGCTGCCCGTATAACCCGACATCCCCCATGCCCGGGAAAATACTGCCACCGGCGGTCCTGACTTTCAACCCCATACAAAAACTCACCCCGCCCACCATCTTGTTTCCTGTACAACGATCTTTCGATCACTCACCCTCATCCACCACCCAGCAATCTCGTTAGTAAATCATCTTACGACCGTTCGTCAAGATCATTCGCATGTCTCCCGACAACTTCACGCGGTACGCGTAGGTCAATACGTTTCAAGCTACCTCGTGTAGTGGTTCATCGTGTACAGTCCCTGACAAGAGTTCTCCTCTTCTACTGTCTCGTTATTTCTCTCTTTCTCTCTCCCCCTCACTCTCTGTCTCACTCTGTCCTCCTATCTTCACATCTATCCATCCAACTTTCTACGAGTACCCTTCGGACCGCCACGGTATTCCAAATGATTGAAGTTGCCTGCCTGCATCAGGATGCAGCATCGCGGGAATGAGCGAATGGCGAGAGTAAATGGAGGCAGCAAACGTCGAAATTTCGTGGCCAGGAATACCACGGACCCCCACGTATTCGTTCGGCGATTTATACACTCGCGAAATCCCGGTGTGTTCGGACTGCAACTGGAATGAACGTTAAGGCTCGATGGCCGGCGATTGGCTCAATTAAAAAAGCTCACGCCTCGACGATTCGATGTGCGAGCGAGTGAGTGGGACGTGAACGAGAGTCAGAGAGAGAGAGAGAGCAAGACAGGCATAGACGCGGTACTCGTACAGTCGGAATGCCTTTATCGGCTCGGAGTATATACATATATAATACATATATATACAGTATATATATTATAATCGTGAAAGACACGATACCTACGGATGCTGACTCTTGAAACGATTCAAGATATATCACTGAGGTCCAATGGTGATTTCAATCTGTATCCTTCTTTTTTTTTTGTCCACAACAATCTTAAATACGCGTGTTACATCACACGATATATACGATGCATAAGAAGCGACTGTTTTCGAGCATCGTCCTCGTGAAAAAAAGATTAAACGTTTAATTTCTTTATAACGAATAGATTCGAGAAGATTTTAAAATCTGGCGCGAAAATTAATATATGCAAAATTCAAACTTTCTTTGTATAATTTACCTTGATGTCTGTATTCCTATAATAAACGCGATAGTATAATATACAGGGTAGAGTAACTGGAGATTGGAGGGTTATACCAGAAAGTCGAATACAGGGAGTAGCCGGCTGACACTTGGAAGCGCTCCAAAGTGTATATCATACGAAATTAGGAGGGAACGCCTGTATTTCGGTTTACACCGTGAAATCCCCTATCTCATTGAATAACAATTTTGCGTAGCGACCTGTCGGTAAAACAGATAAAGCTACACATAAGCAAAATCCAAACAGAACATGGTTCGCGTCCATCATGCGTCACTACTAATATTCTCCTCCATCCTTTTATCAATCTCTACGCTCTTTGTTTGTTTTTTTTTTAATCAAATCACATGTCAATTCGTACGTCCCGTAAAGCGACTAATCGTGCGCATTCCATTGCGAATTGGCTTCGGCCATTATTACCATCTATCCCAGCGATGCATCGTACAATATAATGACGAGTATATCACGACAAGTTCAAGTGAGAAAGCGCAAACGCACGAATAGTGACAGGTAGAAAAAACGAGAGAGAGGGAGAAAAGGATAAATAGAAAGAAAAGAAAGGACAAGGAGTACCATCGAGCGCGAGAGAGACAGAGAGTAAACTTTCAGGCAAAAAAGGAACAGTGTCCCCCCACCGCCATACCGGGATCACGTGCACGTGAAAAAAAAAAAAAACGATCAACGCTGTTATTCTCTCCCGCAGTGCGATAAACATTAACGACTAAAGTCAAACGAGCCGACGTGCCGTGAATGGAGACACACGAGATACCCTGTGTACCGAGGAAGTATCCGTAACGTCGTAGACGTATTACTGCAAAAAAGAAACTCTACATGGAATATCAGGATATGAGAATGAGAAGAAGCAAAGGAAAATGGTGACTGGCGAATGTTGAAACTGGTATACGTGTATCCGTGGTATAGCTATATTTATGTGTAGCTAATCACGCGCGTATAACTTTCAACAGTTCGACGTTTATGTATCTCATGATGGCGCCAGGTAACAACGCCGCTATATGGATACGCGCCCTTTTGATATCACGAGGAGTTTCGATCTCGCGTGACCTGGCGGAGGCATACGAAGGAACAGAGGAGAGAGAGAGAGAATGATAAACGAGAATGAAATATATATATGTATATACAGAGAGAATAAGAAAATAGAGAAAGAAAAAAACCAGCGTTGTACAACGACGCCTTCAATGACGTCATGACAGTAGCACGATGACTTGACGTCATCGATCTATCAATCCCAGCGATCCTTTATACGCATACGTTATACATAGGCCCTGTCACGGTAGTCGCGTTGGGTACGATTAAAAATCGTACAATTGAAAATTGGCCAATTAATCTTTGGCCATTGTAAGCAGATCGTGTGTGCGAGTGGAGTCAATTAAATTATATTATCGTGGGTTAATTGACTGTTGGTATTTGCGCGGGCTATTTGAATTTTGTTTAAGTGAACTTGGCCTGTGTTTAATTATACGCTGGTTATACCGGTCGATTGTTATGTGCTTAGCTTGTAACGTCTCACTGTCTTTTAACGTATGGACGTACTACCTAGAGAAACATACGTGCTTTATACATATATGTAACGTGTAAGCGCGCGAGCCACGTGTTCCCTGGGGTCATCCATTATGTATAGCATATCGCGTATTGCCTTGTGTTATGTATCGTGGCTTGTGGGATGTATTGCGTTTTATGTTTTGGCAAACATATATTTACTGCTCGAACGTGACGTACGTGTACATATATATATATAAATTTTTTTTCCTGTCGACAGATTTGTACGTGATTTCTTATATACGAGATACTTTAATGCTTGGATCAAACAGAAGCGTATACTCGTGATTGAATTCCGATCCAATTCTATCACGCGTATGCAGGATGGAGGAGGAATGATAAGTTTTGTTTGTCGTGAAAACATGAAATTTCATTTTTCTTTCGTAATACGTACGTTGAAATTTCATTTTTCTTTCGTTACGTACTTTGAAATTTTGTAAAATAATAAAGCAATATGTCCGCGAGAAAAAAAAAGTGAAGGCAAACAAAAGTCGACGACTGGAGATACACGTGAAGTTCCGTCGGTATGGGAAACCTTATGGGAAAGGTGAAAAAAGAAGGGGTAAAGAAAGAACAAGAAACAAAAATCAGTTAAGTATTCGAACTTGATACGAAATAGAGTTCGCTACGTCTTGAATACGACCGTAAGGGTGTATTGAAGGATGATATGTCGAAACGTCCATTATATGGAGTCTCGATGTTCCCTCGTAAGTCCTATAGGGAAAGAGATGGTTATAACCGGAATGTTGGGTCTAAAGGGGGACGAGCAAAATAGGGTAGGTAGAAGATGGGTCAATGCTTTAGAATAGCGATACAGTGCGAAAGGGAGAAATAATAAAGAACATAGTACGTATTTAAAAAAAAAAAGAATACAAAAAAGCACTGTCTACTTAAACAAGGGTCAACATTTGAAACGACACGTGACCTCCCCCCTTACCCAAGTACAGGAACTTTCTTCGTTGAGATAAGTACACAGACACTTGCGTAATACTAGGCGCAGTATGTACTACATACGTTATGATATATATATATATAATAAAACCGACAGACTTGACTGTCTCTAATTAAGTGAGTCTTGTGAGCTTCATCCCATTTGACTTTGCAAGTCGCCCGGGGTGTATCTCTCGTTGATCACGAAATATGGTGAAAAACATTTTACCAGGCAATTAATGTGGGCACGCCAAGTAGGCCGAAGAGGGTGGAGACTAAAGCGAGAGAAAAAAAAAAAGGCGCGAGATTATTTTCTCCCCGTTAATTAAAAAAAAAAAAAAGCAATCGAAACACCCTGTGCAAGGCCTCAGGGACGGCGCTCGCGTAACGGATACCAACTCATTAAAAGCGCTACCAAACGTTAACGACGTATTCAAATAATCTTGTCTCCTATGACCATTTGACATTTATCACTGAACGACAGATACAGGAGAAAGGGCTATCCAGGGACTAATAACAGATAAGGATCGTGCGCTGATCCTCTTCGAGAAAGAGTCGTATCTAAAAGATGAAAATAAAGCCGAGAGAATGAATTTCGAGAACAATACAGCCGTAGATTACATCTACAGCAAGTAGGAGAAAGAAAACAAAACAAAAAAAAAGAAAATCATAATATAAAAATTATATAAAAAGGGTGTTGTGGAACTAGTGGCAATAATCTTTCAATAGAAATCGGGGCTTCGCGCACCAAACTGGGTAGAAGCTTTGCTAAGAATTTTTTTTTCAAATTGCCCGCCATTACTTCTCCGTCTGGACGAACCCGTTATCTCGCCTCTATGTACGTTCGCAACAATCCACTCTGCCGGCAGCCGTATAGGGCACGTAGAAGAAGGCGTACGCGAAAAATACAAGAGGACGAGCCAAGAGCCTTCCGCACACGTGCTATCGTATATTCATCGTCGTACACGAGCGCTTACGCGTTTACCGGTAGCGCACGCGCGCCTGTAGTTCCAGGATATTTAATCCCGACGTTAACTCCCGTCGCGATCCGACAATGCTACAGATCCTATCGAGGGCATAAATAACTTCCGTATGTGACGCCATTTTTGCGAATTTCACGAAACGAATAATACGACTTGCGTTATACGTAAAGCGTCCATCTTGAATATAAGGAACAAAGTAAGTAGCTGCCTGTAGGATACAATGACTATAAAAAATGTAAGAGATTACAAATTGGCTCCGACTCGAACACCATAAACCCCTTGATTGGTCGGTATTTCAAAATAAGACAAATCGTTACGATACAGATTCATCGATGGTTCAGTAACTGCGTATCGTCTGACAATGAAAGATTTTTTATCAAACACGTATATCACTTCCGGGCAAATCATCCGTGTCGCAGCCATTACGAGTCGGGACGTGCCGAGAATCCGATTCCATCCGATGTCCCCCGACCCAACGACCGAACAGCCGACCAATGAGCCGAACCTACGTTTCTCCGACAGCCAAACGCGCCCTCTATCTGCTCTGTACTTTATCCTTTCTCGAAAAACCACACTCGCCCGTTCACTCAGGACGTGTGACGATAATGACGACGGCAATTCGGTAAACGGTTTTCGCATTGCAAATCTATATGTGTGTATATATATATATATCTATATCGTGAACGTAGGTAATTTACCTTCATTGGTTATACAAAAATGTTGGATTTTACTTTTTCATATTTTTTCGTTCTTTCCCTTGCATTCTTTCAAATCTACGTTTTTTTTTTCTTACTCGTGTAGATAAAACAGGTGTACGCGCTCAGCGTATCCAAACTGTGACCTGAAAGATACACACATACCAGCCGCGATGTCTTAGTCAGAATAACCGACGAGCATAATCGTCCCCGGCGAATCGTTACGAAAGAACTGCTAAACGTGACGTTACGCTTGCCGAGCCTTGGCCACGTTTCTCATGAAACGACCACCGTGTGTAAGCTCGTCGGGGATCGTTCCCTCTCGTGACCTGAAAATTCGCCGCTTTGTATGTCGCGGGCAGACTTGCATTTCTTAAAACCGTCCTCACCAGGATCATTTGCATGATCGTTCAAACTTAAGAACCATTTGCTCTTAAGTTAGCACATCGCGGTAAAGCTAACGAGAAAAAGATTTAAAAAAGGCAAAACAAAACAAACAAACAAAAAACGAAAATTTACCTAAATCACTACTTGCATGTGTCTGTAAAAATGTTGGCTTTAAAATCAAATTTTATATATTTTTTTTTATTTACTTTCTCTCTCTCCAACTTACCCGCTCCAACTTACTCAATGCTGTTGACACATTTTTTTTGTCTTCTCGCCTCATCATAATACCCACTTTAAATCCGGTTTACGGTAGTGCCAACTCACAAGGTTACCGCTCCGTGCTACAACGTGCTAGATACACATACAGGCATCCACGTATTATAGTCTTCAGGGCAAACGGAAGCTACTGGTATTACCTGTCAATGTGCAAAATGTGCTTCGCCAGAGGCAAAACTTTCTTCTATTCTCATAAAGCAACGTACGGTTGATTATTTAATGCGTTACGTTTATCTCATACAGGTACGACCTAACCTAACCAACGCGTGTAATACAAATACAGAAAGGCATAGCAAGTTGTTACCTCGTATAATGAGTAACGAAGACTAGGTAATTGCCAAACGGTTAAACACGCAAATACATACGCGACTAGTGAACAGTTTAAATCTGCACGATCCATGCCAAAATACACCTTGCCAATATCAATAGTAGACAAGCATAGCGCAACAGCTCGTCACGGAAGAGAGTACGCTGCGTTTAGCATTCCAAAAAGCTTCTCGGCGTCCGCCATGACAGCGATCGACAGAGTCTCGAAAAACACGCATTAATATTTCACAACGACAAGCGATAACGTCTTCGTGAATTTTTGCCAAAATAGAGCAAACTAGTCTGACCACAGTCGATTTTGCAAAATAGATTGACACTCGGCCCTGAACAAAAGTATAATGAGATGGCGCCGGCGGGCGTCCACTCTAAAAAAAAAAAATTGATACCAGCATAAATCATAAAAGGCCTTGACGTACAGCGTCGATTGTAATACAAAGTGTAATTGAATAAATAAACGATCGAAAGTACGAGATAAACAGAAAACATAAAAAATAAAAGAGGAGTTAAAATCACGGAAGGTCGATGAGTTAATTAAATTTATAGCGGCGTCCTGCAAGCCGTGCACGACGCACAGGTGGAGAGAGCGTTATTAGCGCGTCGACGTACACGGAGCATGGGATCCAATTAAAATCTCTAGGAATTAGCATAGGTTACGTATCGCCTATAAATCATAGTGAAATGAAATGGGCATGATTACCTGTCGCGAAATGCATCGTTTCATTAAGCATGACCGATAGAGCTTAGGATATATTGCACTATAGAGATAAATCTATAGTCCGTACCCGTGCAAGCATCTAGACGATAACATGTCAAATCACATGCATATACAAATACGTATATCAACCTCATAGGTTAGCAGTTACGTATTATAATCTAATGCTATTTTCCCATGAACATGAATATAGTAATAATAATCCCGACTCCCATGTGTTTTCCAGGTCTACCCGTAATCGTAATACGTAATCCTCGTAAACGCGGCAGGTCGTGTCAATGTTCCGCCAGGCTGTTCCGCCGAAGCCGGAAATGAATTCCAAATATTATGTATGGAGGCACGAGCCGCAAGAGCGAACCACTCTACGTCGTCATAATATTCAAGCTCCTGGCGTAAACACTAAAAGGCGTACACGTATACGTTCCAGTATTGGATATAGGAGTATGTCCTTTGACGAAGGTATGGAACGTAAGACGACTACACTATAGTTCAGGCTCTATAGTACATATAGTACGGTATATCGTACTATAGAGTATTCCTTGTGACTCCTGGGGCCACTCGACCGCTCCTTCGAAATACGATATCGCCAAGAAACCTGATTCGGAGTCAACTCCAGTCGATCGGACTTGGCGTACGACTAGACTGCACTGAAATTTCTTCTTTCGGAATATCCTTATTGCCTAGCAGAAAAAAAAGGCCTTGCAAAAATGGACTCCCGTGTTACGTTACGAAGAAAACCATTTTTTAAAGAAAACAAATAATAATTAAAATCGGCAATATACATAAGTAACGTGTACTATCTGCTAATACGAAATACATATATGCTTACCTGTTTATGTACATATACAGGGTGTCCAGATGACAGCTATTTATATATATAGATATATGTATACTCATACAACAAGTGAATTACGTCTATTGGAAATAATGCGCGTGCATAAGTGCCAAAGATAAATTCCGCCTTGTGTGAATCGACTATAGTTAGTGTTACGCACACAGTGAAAGTGCCACACGAGCTATATATATATCGTATATATAGGTAGCAGTGATATATATTGTAATTGAATAAGTACACAAGCTTCTCGAGCTCCGAATTCATATATATACATATAGGTATATGCGTACAAAAGGTTTTCCTGTGCTGTAATGTGCGTGTGTGTGTGTATGACATACAAGTGTGACAGCTTGTCGATTAGTAGTTTACGTGTGTGTGTGTGTGTGTGTGTGTGTGTGTGTATATGAAACAGAAAAAAGTATTACACATGAGCACCCACACGTAGTAATAAAAAAGAAAGAGAAGAAATTGTCGGTGAATGCAGTGACGTACCATTGTACACGCGTCAGCGAGTACATTCGTGTCCTAGGTCCTTATCCAAGAATACGTCAGGGCCGTTGAGCAGTTGGTTGATCCTCTCGAGAGTATATCAACGAGAACCTATAGCAGAACGATCTCACTGTTCCGTGTAATCCATAGTAATATCACAGATTCACATGTTCCCTGTCACTTCCGTTTTGATGTATCCTCCGAGTCGTCGCAGAGAAGCATAGAGTTTCGATGAAACGAGAATCTCGCGTAGACTACTGGAAGAACGGAAATGACGTACTAATACGTACAACAAGAAGGAGGCACTCTTAACGATCCCAAAAGTGTATGAACGAGAATGGCGTTACCGAGAAAGGGCGAAAAAAAAAAGAAAAAAAAGAAGGTAAAAGACGAAGGAAAGCGAACACCCTTTCCTGCAGTGGCACCTTTTATCTTTCTCTCTCTCTCTCTTCTGTTCGCGCACAATTTACGTCACATCCGGTACACGCACCAACACACGTCTCACACCTTACTACACGTATCCACGTAACGGCAAGAATAGGATGAGCATTAAAAAAAAAAGAACAGCGTCGTCGAGATTCACGCTGTCACGAATGCCTCAGCTTCTACGACGCATCTCGACGTACGGTAAAATCCAATAATATTTATAGAGGGATGCTACCGGTACGATTATTTATCAGGGCTGATAAATCCCGCGTGTCTGCCTCCCTAGCACACACCGCTACACGTGCACATGCACACACCATGCATACGCGCACACTCGGTCGAGACACTTGCACACACCACTCCGGGAGTAGATGATGAAGAAGAAGACACTACTGGCAGCTTATTTGTATCCTTGTCGCACACGTTAAAAGGTCCATTTAACTCTCCTCGTTGCACCAGTAGTACCTTTCGTCGGTTCACTCACTCCGGCAATGATTCTGTCTCTGTCTCTCACTCGATATTACCCCCACCACTTACCCTAGTTCTATGTCTCACTTCCACTACCTTATATCACACGGGTTTCATCTCTCTCTCTCTCACTCGGTACTCCTCTCTCTCTCTCTCTCTCTCTGCAGTGAGTACTTATGTACACATTTTACTTACTCAGCTACACGCGCCGGACATAGGGAGCAAGAGAGAATAAGCACTCGCTGTCTGTCTCTCTCTCTCTCTCTCTATTCCCTCTTTTTCTCTCTTAGTCGTTTTACCAATAGCGCGAAACACACGGCTCGTACCGTCACCGGGACACACCCTGACGACGACGTGAATCTGCCACACGTGAAGGTGGCACTGGCGGCTCCTGGGCTTGCCCGGAAAAACACAATTTTCCGACCACGGTAAACGAAAAACGCGGACACTGCACCTCCCTTGTCACAAAGCACTCACGGCGGACCACAACACATGGCTACACAGGCCTCCGCAGAGATCGTGCGACCTCGACGCCGCTCGGCTAACATCGTTCAGGGCTGTACCTCGGGGGGTCCGGTACCTTGCAGATTCGTTGTCTACACGTAACCCTTGCACGTTCAACTTATCTAAGATTTTTCGACGATTTTCTTGAAAATGCACATATATATATATATATATATATAATACAATCGGATAATTCTATAATCAAACATCTTTATCTCATTTTATAACGTTTTATTAATAAGTCACGTATATGGATTAACGGATATTACATAGATTACACGTAAAGCCCTGATTACACATAGTGAACAGTCAGGATCTATCAAGTGTCTGGTTTTTGGAAACAGGTTTATCGTGCCCTTCTTTTTACCACGAAATTTCACTTTTATAATAAACGCACTAATCACGTAAGCGTAACGTATGAATGAATTAGCTGATAAGCCAACCTCGACGGATTAGTAATAATCATAATGACAAAGCATAATAAGCTTCTAAACACTTTGAGCTACATCGTTTTATTTTTCCTTCGGATAAGTGCGTAAGAGATTATTCTCCTAAAATTTAGAACAAAAAAAGGATTTAATTAAAAAAAAAGAATCAAAGGACTCACCTTTGTTCTCTTAACTAACGAGAATCCACGTAACGCGATTGAGCGTTATTACGCGCTTAATTATTTCCACACGACCGTAAATACATGTGTATACGCACTTCAATTTCGATAATTAGCCCAAAGGTAGTAGGCAAAGCGGAACCAGGTACGTCGATTATCGTATCGCTCGGTTGCGCCATCGCGTGGTAGGAATTAACGTCACGTTATCGATCTATGGAAGTATTGATAAATCATCAGTAGGTTCTGATAACAAAATTGACATGGTGAGAGGAAGCAGTGAAGAGATGGGTGGGGGGCGGGGAGGGCGGGAATGAAGTGCGATCACACCCATTCGATACTATCAGACACTACGAGACTCGTTCAAATTATAGGTATTTAAATTTTCACATTTAATCTCTAACGAACACGGCAGATCCTCAACAAACCTTATCAGTTCGATTACCGATAACAGCCATATAATTAGCTACTGGTTAACCCTATTAAATGCAACCTTATATATATATATACACATCATGCTATTCTTATGGTTCATTATATATATATATAAAAATTGTGATTATAAATTTAGTGACCATGTATATATAAAAAATAAATAAAAATTCACTTTTGGACATTCTTTCCGTTATCGTTCGCGCAGTCCGCCATTGACATAAGATTGACTATAGTACGTGCGATGGAAATTACGTCGCGTTACTTTTTGTTTAAATTCATTTTCTCGTTCATATTAATGTCAATGGATTACAGATTTTCATGGGACTATTCCCATGTATACCGTCTCGCTTGTTAATCATTCAGTCGCGAACGTCGCCGGTTGTGGGTAAACTCTTTGTCTTCTTTGGGTGAGCGGAATTCTATGTAATGGCTGACTGCTTGCGCTTCTTCTCGCATACTGTTAAGAGCTGTCCATTTGCCATGCTGTTAATAGGAGCGATAAGGCTACTGCGCACGTAGATTTAATCAAGTCGTGAAACGAGTGCCGATGGTGTATCTATAGTTCGTTATATATATACAAATACAATATACACTATACAAATATACATATATCCATATGTAGGGAAGGTATGCGACGACAGTGGCGACATCATCGGAACTGACATAAACACCGTAAAGCACGGCTAATTATCATGGCGTCGTATCTCTTGCGTGTGTAAAACGTGATTACTTGGCTATTCTTTGTCTCCTTTTGTATATACGCTGTCTCTTGCTTTCGGTCTCTACTGCCTGTCCTTTTCTTTTTAACGACTTTATTGCATGGAAGCGGCCAAAAGTGTTGTATAGAAATTTTTATGCGTTCGCGAACCAAACTTGAAGCCTAAAATTCTGTTTTTTTTATCATAGTGACCTTAATGAATGTGGGAAATTTGGAGTTTATGGAAAGTGGAAGCTACATGAATGTATACGTATATATATATATATATATATATATATATATATACGTCAATTTGTATAGATAAGCTGATTGAAAGATAACTCGTGAAAGACCTGGCAAACATTAGCGTAACAAAAATATTCTAGCGCGAGATATTAGAAGGATACACTCCTCTTTGAACTTGATAAAAGTAAGTGGAAAATTTTATCGGGTCGTGCTGAGTGCCAAGGAAAAATACGACGCTGTTAAGAAATAGAAAATAGAAGGACGAAAGAGTCGGAAAGATTGAACGAAGAATTATCAGTCACGACATTTTGCATGGTAAAAATCTCAAGCATCGTGCAGATCCAGTCTTTCCGATATGAATTATGCCGCCACAGGCAGACTGACTAATCATTGCGTTCTCTCAAACTAACCGGGGCATTATGTCGCACTGAAAAGGGTCGGAGAGCCTGAGTGGCTGAAAACACGGAACAGACCCACGTATCCTTTGTACCCTTTGCAAGGCCCCTACCCATTCCCTTAAATTCTTTGCCTCATCCAAACTCCTATACAGTCCCGTGTTATTCCATTTGCTATAAATTCCTGTGACCAATAAATTTTCGAATTTTGATCTTTCTTTGTGTCAGACCAAAAATTCTAATGGATTAGCGGTCTCGTTGCTACTGGTATAGAAGTAGGTATGCTATACTACGTTCGAATGAAGTTCTGACGTAATTTAAGGAAAATGGCCGATAGATGCATGAGGAACAGAAGGTTTACGTAGGTAGTACGATCAATGGAATTGGTGTGCAGGCTGGAAAACCGGGGGTCCTCAACGTCAATTTCCGGTCCTGGCGGAGTACGTAGATGGGTCCGAGGGTGGGATTGTGCGACGGGATAGTTGCCCGGAGGAAAACACGGGAGCCCTGGAAGAGCCCGAAGGGTGCCGAAGCTCAACGATGAAGCCCGAAGGATATACCAGAGAAGGAGGAGAAATTCTCTGTTGTACTGATTTACCATCTCGCTTCTCTATTCACTCTCCGTTATCTTCTTTCATTCTCGTTCCTCCTCTAGGAATAAAGGCGCCACTCGCGCTACTCCTTTATTCTCTGTCACTGTTTCTCTCTCTTTCGTTCGCTCTCTTTACATTATATCGCCATAGCTCGGCTCCATCCTCCCCTAGTGAGGTGAGGGAGTTCGCTGGTGACAAACACGACCAAGGGGTTGGCAATTAGGGGAGACTCGTTTTAACTTTTCGCTTTGTCATCAGCATTACTCCGAACGATCCAAAACTCTTCGCACTAGGCTCCCCTCTCTCTGACCGAGATTAATTTTCCAGTAAGGATAAGCGCCATTTTCCTTCAACCCCTTAAAATATTGACAAAAGCACCCTCTATTCCGTACTTAACTGTCGATCGTTCGGTGACGACCTACTGTCCATCACTCTTAATTAACAGTTGTTATACAGATAGTGGCTGCAATTCAAAGAACCTTATTTTAAGTAGTGTCAAACCTGATAACGGGCGATACAAATATTTATTTTCACAATAACATTGAATCGTTTAACAAAATTAAAATGTCTGTGGACGGGGGAGCATTTATAACCTGACTGCCATATACACCCTTTTTTTCCAGTACAACCCCCTTTACTCCACCTAATTTTTTCCATACAACCTCACGCCGTCGACAAGACCCCCCCAAAAAAACCACCCCTTTTAAGGCTACGTCACTCCATCCAAAGTCGCCGCACTTGAGTGACTCTTTGTGAGTTCACAATAAAGAAGGGTGACGTGGAGGGGTTGGCTTTGAGGTTAAACATGCGTAGCGAGGTTTCATACCCCTCTTAATAATAGACTTTGAAATTCATGCGATTTTGTCAATTTTTCCTAGAAAAGAAAAAAAAAACAAGGAGGGAAAATAACCAAAGTGTATACAAGTCCTGGGCTTAAGGCCAATTCCGAAATAATAAAGGTCAAAAAAATATATAAGCTATCGTTGAAATGTAATTTTCTAAATTACAACTTTTCAATAATCCCTTCTCCTAAAATGAATAATTATCAGCCACGTTGATTTCGTTAATGGCTTGTCAGAAGGATGATGCTATTTATTATAGGAAATTTCGTTACGGCGTCGCGAATTAAAAACACGCTTTACGATAATCCATCCGGATCGATTCACGCCGTACCGAGCACTCTGCTGATTAAATTCGTTCGAAGCCTTTGAAGAGGGTGTCACTGTCGCCGAACGAACTTATTTGAATTGCGCCATCGATAAAAAAGAGAGTTAGAGAAGGATGAGTCAATTCGGGGAGTGAAAAGTCACAGAGAACTAAGGGAGTCTCCATCGAGTTAATTTGGTTTATCCAACACGTATATATACAGTAACCCTAAAGGTTCGCTCAGGAGTCAACGAAATTGTTGTGAAAATGCAACAGGGTAAATTACGAAAAAAAGAAAGGGATACCACCCCTGTAGCGCACTGCTGTAAAATACACGTAAAACTATATTCGCTTATCCACGCAAGTATAAGGGTGTCATGTGAAAATGTGCGCGTGTCACGCACACCACGTATTTCCACCCCAATCCACGGGACTCGTGAACTCGAACATGCCATTTGCAGCATCCCCTTACGTTATCTCATCTTTCTTCTTCGTTTCTTTTGTTTAAGCGTTATCCAACCCAACCTAATCTAACCCAGCAGTACTCTCTGTCCCAGACACCTTTTTTTTTGTCCTTACTTCTCTTCAAAGCTATATACCAAGCACTGCCACACGGGATCCTGAAACATTTCAATGAAGACTATTCTTGCCCCTTCCGAATCAGGGACATTGTGAAAAAGACTCCCTGCAGATTCATCCGGATATTCCACGCTCCGCCAGGAATCTCCGATGGCAGCGTATAGTAGCACAGAGTGGTTATAACCCTGGGGTCAAAGCGCGAGTCCGCCCTTAATAACGTGGCGGTGTATTCAGTGACGTCAACGTCGAAAAGGAAGCGTAGGCGAGGTATGAGGAGACGAATACCAACGTTGATGAAGTAATTCACGAAGATATTGGTGTTTTTCGAAAAAAAAAAAAAAAAAAAAAAAATGAGACTGGTAAACATTGAGAGCATGATAATTCGTGGGAATAAACGTGAAGTTCTTGCTTTGCTTCCGCGTCGACGATGGCTGGGCTTTTCGCGAGGTGGAATTTCTACCGTGCGGTATTTCGCGATGCACACTGTACGTCGTATACAGACTGTACTATACACGAAGAAGGAGAATCCAAATGCAGATGGCAGCAGAGTCGTGTGGGTTCTTGCCTCGGTAGGATTTGAAGCGACCGAGACGATGGGATATAGGTTAGGTAGCAGTAAGAGAGAGAAAGAGAGAGAGAGAGAGAGAGAGGCGTATACCATACAACGCGTTAGACAGAATAAGAGACAAACGAATGAAAGACCAGGAAACAAAGACAGCCATATGCAGAAATCCACAGAGCAACGAAGAAGCATACGCTACGACTACTCGAGTCGGTAAGAGACAGAAAAGGGAGTCGAGGGTTAGAGAAGATGAAAAACACGTAAGAGAATTCAGGCACTCGTCACTGGAGAGACAAGGAGAGAAGATACAAAATAAAAGTAAGCGCAACAAAGAGAAAACGTGGCTTAAACCTCAGTGAGAGCAAGAGAGACAGGGATACTCTCTAGTGGAAAGAGAAGTTAGCAGATTGGCAGATAGTCTCGAGGCAAGGAGGTAGGTTTGCGTGGTCTGCATTTTATCGGAGCTATCGTTTAAATCCCTGTGGCTACACAACACACTCTTTGACACGCTATCTTTACGTGGACACACCTACGTCACCAGGCCAAATCCATTCTGGATGAATATATATATATATATAGCTCATTTCAGTGTATGCGTGACGCATGCAATAAGCTGAATGCGCATGGTATATGCATAAAAGATACGAGACACCCTGTATATTTCTTTTCCACACTGTCTCTTCTGAGGTAACCCGCATATACTATATATATATATATATATATATATATATATATATATATATATATCTATTAGTACATATATCTGGTGACGCACTTGGCTAAGTATCTGACGAACGATTTGTGTCCTCCACTCTGAGTCGAGTAATGCGCCATGACAGAGTAATGGCTGACTCTTAATTCCTAATCCTGGTTAAATTTGGCAAGTTTATTATTAAAATGCATTGCTGCTTGTAAAGCGAGCCTGTACAAATACATCACTCGTAGAGTATAAGTGAGAAATGGTGCATATACATGTATATATGGTTATTTAATAAATAAATAAATAAAATGAATTTTGGTAAAATTTGTATGATTTAATAAAAAAAAAAATTTTACTAACATTGATATACGTTTGAGCTGTATAATGATCGAAGGATAAATTTATTCGATGAAGTGATGTTAATGACTAATTGATGTACGAATGATGATAATAATAATAATTGTAGCGATGAATAGCATGACTAACGATAATGGTAATTGCAGTTAATATTTCAACCCATAATACATTGTGTTATCGGATACGTATTTATACTGCGTGAAATAAAAATCGTCCTGGCGTTATAGACCAATACGAGAAAAGGATTAAAAGTCAATTTATGGTTACAGGCAATACGGTTGGTAGTAAAGAGTATAAGGGACGCTTTATGCATCGAGGGATGGTAAAATCGAATCGAATTCGAGGGCGAACGATAGGAAACGTCAAAGAAACGAGCAACGCGTCGAAAAGCTCGTCGTCCCGTAAAATTGAAAAGGCTTCGCTTTATCATCGATCATCTAGTATCACTGGAGTGTACGATTTTATTGAATAATATATATTTTTTATTTCAGTCGTTCCTACATTTATTCAGTAGCACAAAGGGTACGTGATTTTTGGATGATTTTCGTCTTCAAAGGTAATTTAATTTTTATTGTGCTCTTTTCATACTGCCACTGTATTACTTTGTTGTATTACGTTACGCTGTAGCTTGATATAATAAACAGTTAAGACTTAAAGAGACTATAGCCAACTACTATGATACTCTCTATGTTTGGTATAGCCATACGGACAATAAGCATAATTAGACGGTCAGTACCTAACGACTATACCTATACTATATTCAAGTTATAAGTATAGACTATCGAGGCAAACAGAAATAGTATTACTGCGGTATGGTAAGGTTTACAAGCAGCCTAACGTTATTTCTTCTATACTGCATTGGCAATAGCCTCGAACGAGATACGATTGCTCACCGAAGAAAACCATTTGTGGACTGGCATACTCTATACCAGTACGGTACAATTAATGAAACCTGTCAGAGCAGACATGACTCGATTGAGCTACCATTAAATAAAATGAAAAATACAACCACAGGACTATATGGCTCTGATATCTTAGTATATGAGACAAGCCATATCTTGACCCTAAATAATTGAAACCCAAAATTATAGGGTATCAAGTATATTTTTATAACACTTGAAATGTCCCTAAATAACTTTGGTTTCAATTAACAGTAAGAAAAAAAAAAAAACTATCAGTTGATTTTAATACCAGAAAACAAAAATCGTGTCTTTGACAGGCAATATGTTACTCTGCAGGAAATCGGAATAGCTTTGGATCTGTAAGGCGGCACGAGTTCGGAAGATGGATAGAAAAGTTTTGTGAGTAAGAGGGTAGGATAGAGAGAGGGGGAGAGAGAGAGAGAGATCGAGAGCGGTGGAAGGATAAAAAAGAGAAAAAAGATGAAGGCCCTCGAGGCGAACCGGAAGGGTGAATTGTAGTTTGGAAACGCGTGGTTTACCCTATATAAGCCCAAGCCCAAACGCGACAGATTAGGAGTTGGGGTATTAGTCTGAAAGAGGGTCTAGGGACGTAACGGGAAAATTCCCTAGGGAGTTAACTGGAACAGGAAGAATTGTAAGGAATGGATGGTCGTGGAAAGGTGATATAGAAGGAAGGAGAAGGATCAAGAGTGTCCTGTGGGATATTAAATGGCAGGAATACACAGTGAAATAAGGAAGAGAGAAAATAGTCAATGAGAAAAGAGATATATGGATATATATATATATATATATAAAAATGAACGTCTACCTCTGTATCTTTGTATATCGATATGCCCATACATACCAGATATATATCTATACATATAGGTATATCTGATCGTCATAACGCGCAATCATAATTGAACGCCGTGCAATCAGTCGGAGATTATACATACGCTATTGTACGCATTGGTGTTTAATGCACAAGTATATATCGGCACGGCGATAACGAGGGTGGGTACGGAGGGTAAATATGTTTTTAATTAAATAGCACGTTTGCATTACTCGCCCGGAATAATGATTATCGTTGTGCTCGCTGCGCGGCGCATCGCCATTTTGCATAATGGCGTGTTCCCGATACAGCCCTCGACTGCAACTTCTAGCTACATACATAACACACACATATATATATATATATATATATACATACATAGGTATACATAGGTTATTCACATATGCACCAATGCGACTGTCTCTATTTGCAAATACGTATAGGATACGGGCAGACTATAACGTAAAATTATATAACGCGTGTATCTCAATAATAATAATAATAATAATATACGAACAAACGGTGAAAAATAAGCGTTAAAAAATATCATGAAAATTTCAAAGAACGACGTAAATCGGTCGTGACTGTAATTTTATTCCTGTGATTAAAGTCCTCCCTTCCGTCCTTCTTCTACCGGAGGAAAAACAAAATTTCGATTTCATGCGTGATACGACCCCCCCCCCCCCCCCTCTTCCCCCGCCACTCCCTCCCTACGTCACCACCCCATCCTACTCCTTTATCTTACGGATTCCCAATAACAAATTTCCTTTCATGACAACTTTCATTTTATCAATTTGTCCTCGGTCGAAAGGATGCGAAGTAGCGGGATAGCAAATGACGTGCGCGTCGCACGGTATTAACGATGAAATTTCCTTGGAAGAGACTGCCGTTTTATAGGGATAGCGTGTATAAGGGGGATAGCCGTAGCCCGCAGTACCCTACAGTGTACTACAAGGGACTGCTTCGGTTATGACGGATTACGTTGTATAAGTCCCACGTATACTCTCTGTATAAGTGTAGAACGTGGAAATATGCAAGGGCGTAACGCGCAGGGATGAGCATGGTGGTCGGCGTAGGTTGCTGCTGTGAGAGGAGCAAAACTGGGATGAAGTGAGAGGTTGTGGGAGGATTGAGGGAGAGAGAGAGAGAGAGACTGAATTACGAAACAGAATGGAGTGAGTGAGATGGCAATTTGAAAGAGGGGCACTGGGGGGGTCATGAGGAAGAAGGCGAGAGGACGAGAGAAAGAGACAGAGAGAGAAGGGTTGGTAGAGAAAGAGAGAGTGGGCAGGAGTGGAAAAGCCGTAGAGAGGAGGGTCGACGTGCTATGCGAGGATAGGGGTTGTTTCATTGAGGGGTGTTTCATATCGACCGCCACTTGGCTCCGCCTCCTGTGAAATCCGCCACCATGCGAACCCGGAGTTTCGCTTGAAACGCAAACGTAACTGCAAACAACGAATTGTGGATACTAAGCCGCACTCAATAATAATTATTGTATACGGTGTGGTAGCGGGATAGATACGGGATATATATACGGGAATCAGTATATATAGCGTGTGTATGAGATTGTACAACAGGCTATTCATAGATCACAGCCTCTTACATATTTTTTTTTTCGTGTAATACCGAGCCGAGGAATTTTAGTTTGCGACCATTAAAAAGTAATTCTCGAAAAACCAGAGAAAAAGAAAGGAAAAATGTTGAATTTATACATAATTTGAGAGATCGTAAGAAAACAAGTGTATACGTTTATGATACGGAGAGAATAAAAGGGGACAAGTACCTAATAAGATT
Source organism: Hartigia nigra (assembly GCA_031001745.1). NCBI lineage: Eukaryota > Metazoa > Arthropoda > Insecta > Hymenoptera > Cephidae > Hartigia > Hartigia nigra. The sequence goes on from JARPRG010000274.1 coordinate 1,681,258, forward strand.
AAATTGAGTATACGATAGGTGTATATAAGTATATAGGAGCCGGCATTCTCGTAAGTCGTTCTCATGGGATTATATAGAAAATGGTCGACGAAAACTGACGGGGAGTCGAGTTTACTCGAAAACTCTAATAGAGATGGTGGCAGGGGCTCGAGGGAGCCTCTTTAACGAAGTCGATCGATCGATTTCTATCGCGATAACAAAACCCGAAGAAAAGCAACCGGTTCAAAGTTAAGGCGCTTATACATTATAATGATACCTATGCAAATGAATTAATTAGCCAAACGAATCGTGTCGGGCCAATGGCTTCCTGCACTCGCTCGAGTAATCGGAAAAGCCATAACGAGGGCTCACGCGTCACAGAATATAATATATA
>JARPRG010000274.1:1681637-1696832 GCA_031001745.1 Hartigia nigra
TATATATATAATATAGAGTCGATATCAATAATAAAAGATTCCGGCAGTGGGAGCTCACCGGCTCATGTTTATATGCAGCTGTATTTCTTTCACGGTCTGGCCCTCATTCACCGATCGCATTATCCACTCTCCTTCTCTCTCACTCTCTCTTTCCTTCTCTCTTGCACTCCTTCTCGCAGCCACATCCTAGCTCTTTGAAACAGAGAGAGAGAGAGAGAGAGAGAGAGAGAGAGAGAGAGATAGCGAGAGATGGAAGTAAAAAAGAAAGAAAAGGCACCAACGCTCTCCAGCAACTCCCGGACTCGGCCCATTAAAATTCTGAGCGCCACACAGCTGAAAAATTACGCTCCGTCCTTGCTCCTTCTCGCACGCTCCTTTCCCACGGATAATTCCTACTCACTCGCTCGCATAGACACAGTTCTCTTGCTTTTCCCTGTTATTTGTATCTTTCTCACTCTCACGCGTTAGTACCATCCAGTCTCTCTCTCTCTCTCTCTCTCTCTCTCTCGCTCACTCGCTCACTCGCTCACTCGCTCTTACTGCTCGCTCGTCCACCCATTCGTTTTTCTTCTACGTGACTATACAGGTATATACTCTCGTCTTTGTCTCTTTCAGCCGATAACCTCATACGTCTGTCTCTCTCCCACTTACGCAGCTATTCTCAAAGCCTCAAGTCTATATACTCGTCCTAACACGTATCTCTGTCCTTCTTTCTCTCGCTCCCTCTGGGAGTCGTATCTATACCCATCCAAACTTCATCTCTCTCTCTCTCTCTCTCTCTCTCTCTCTCTCTCTCTCTCTCTCTGTCTCTCTGCTTCACTAGCACGATACAGTCTATCGCCAAACTCTACGTCTGGTTTCCCTCTAGCTTGATTTCACCTACCTAAGGACAGCTCACTGAAATATCTATTGAGAAGAACGAAGAGATTCGACGTTTGAAGAGGCGCCCTGCTATTTCATACACACACATATACGCTGTATATATACACTATACATACAGATACACCCATCAATAGCAGTTTAAAAAGAACCAATCTCTGCGCTCAAGCTGGCACCTACTGATATAATATATTCCGGCATGTTTACCGATTTTTCTTGAAACTGAAAGCGAGGCGGAGGATATCCGTCAAGATTCACGGAATTGCCTATAACATCAACGTACCACGATACGCCAATGCGAAAGGAACGCAACGGATAATCTTTCTTCGATGCGTAAAATCCAGACTTTACACTCACGTTATTCACGTAAATCCAGCACGCCTTCTTCCATTTCATCAATATAAAAGTAACACGCAAAGTGGAGAGATTGTCGTTCAACGTAAATCCGTTCGAATAAATGATGAATCAATATTGATTTATATATGAGCTTGCAATAGGTAAAATGTATTGCCCACTACTATACACATTGTAGATACTGTATTATGTATATGATATATATATATATATATATATATATATACTGTACTTCAAATGAAACATTCAAGTATCAAAGCTTTAACCGAAAACAAGGTGTCTGTGCCTGTCCGATGAATCATATTAAGCGCCGTTCGCAAAGCTACGCATTGTCTATGGTTCACAATCAAAGCCGAGGTACTCTCTATCGAACACGGTAGAATCCATGGGTAGAGGATTTTCTCTCTCTCTCTCTCTCTCTCTCTCTCTCTCTCTAGCCTCCCTCTTTATGGGTATAGTATATAGCTATCACTCACTTGCGCATGAATAACCTAGCGGTGTCTCTCTCGCACTCGTTCGAAACCGCACCCAGTATCCAGCTCGTTGAACGCCGAGAGCGCCGAGTTGTAGGCAATCAATATTAATGACATATCAATTCATACCTACAATGTAGCCAATTACCAGCGGCCATACCAGCGCTACCACCAATTCGTATACTTTTCTTTGGTTATTTCATTATCCAAGTAGAGAAGATGAATACGGATTGTTATTTGACAATTAAACTCGTGATATATGTATATTCACGTTATAAGCAAATTCATTGAAATGCCGTTTGCTTTATCATTCGCAGTGCATTTATATCCTACGTGTGTACGGTATATGCAATGTTTTTTTTTTCTCTAATAGAAAAATTCCATTGTTCCCGTAGAAGGGGTACGAGAGGCGTGAGAATCGGTTAAAACGAATGTAAAATGCGATATCGAGTTACGCGGAGAGGCGAGAAAATTGAATTGCGAATAATAAAATTGACAAAGTCTTGAAATTTCATAAGCGAAAAGCCACTCGTTGTTAATCGACATGATCGTTTGTTCTTTTCTTACGTAATATCAATCTCATTTCCATGCTACGTGTTTGGTCCTTCGTTTCCTCCCCCACCACTCCTTCTTATTCTTATTCTCTTTCTATTCATCGAACTTCGCTAGTCGCTTTTCCCCCCCAGGAATATACATTTCTATGTGAAATTCCGACCGAATCCCGAAAGAAAGCCCCAAAGGGGATTAAGAAATTGGTCTCGCGCGAGACAAAACCGTCAGTGTAATATACGGGGTGACTCGACAGAAAGCGAATGGAATTACAAGTGAAATCGATCGATCGACCGGTAACTTCATTTCGACTATCGATGTATTTCGTACGTCTGAGAATTTTAAGTGACGACCAATACAGTACATACGTAAGGATTGAATAACGAAGAAAGTCAAAGATGCGATCACGAAGCAAGCAAGCAAAGGAGAATAAAGTGAATGGAGCCTTTAAAAATATAATTTACTGTAATTCAAAGCTACAGAGAGATCTGCTCTTAGAACGAGTCGCGGTTTCTGTGCTTTTTTTTTACCAAGATAACCCATCTTCAAGTTTAAAACTACCGTGTAAGCCTATAAGATGTTTGAGCAGTCTTCAACGTAACTTCGGTTAAAGAAGAAACGGTCGCCATCTTTTTATACTCTTACCAAAGTCCACTATAATACAGGTATACATACAAAGGACATATATGTACTATTTAATAGGATTAACAAAGTTTCTTTTTTTTTTTTTTTTAACAAGGCTCAAAATCACATTTAACTGTAACATAATATCTAATGCACTTTCCTATTGGATAATTATACCAACTATGTAAAAGTGATTTAATTAACTACGTAGAAAATTCAAATAAACACGAAAGCAAACCGAGTATGGATACCGATAATTTGACTGACGATACCAAATGAAAATAATGAATGCACGTAAACTGGGATCGGATAGTTACAGTGACTAGGTTTTTTACCTTTTGCGCTTTGAAAATTCCCGCCCTAGCTAACTGTAATTAAAGTGAACGCCACAGCCGCGATATCTGGATTAAATTACAATTCGTGCGTCATTATAAACATACGTAGTTACGTGGATTAATTGCATTACCATCATTATCCTCATTATCGTGTGCAGTAGCTCCACGAGGAGATACAACCGTGTGTTGATAAATTGTTTTTCACTTGTAATGATTAAAAAAAAATTAAAAATAAATATATATATATATATATATTCATAATACTATTGATAACAAAAATATAGAAAATTCCATAGTAAACTGGAGCTCCATTGATTTCATTATGGCAGTTGCGCAATCTTCATTAAACTCAGGACACCCTGAAGGTACGCGTCTGTTGGCACGGTGTACGCGGATAAATGCGTATAATGTCGTCCTGAAGTAAGTTTCAGGGAGAGAAGATTATTTCCCGTGGTAATTACCGGAGAGCACTGGTAGTAGCCAGTATTCGCCATAGAAGTAACCATAAAGTCTGTTTAAATCGTTCCAAGCTACGTCGAGCACTCGTGACGATAACAAGTTGGGATATATAAGCTGACGTCGTAAGGCACGAGGAAAATCTGTCGTTAGATTGAAAGTAAGATAGACGAAGTTTAAGGGATGATAAAGAAAAGAAGTGGAAGAGAGATAGAAAGAGAGGTAGTAAGGGATTCGAGTATAAAGGACGAAGGGAGAAAAAAAATCAAAGATCCATTCTTCAAAGGTCGACCTGCTCCATCACGTATGACGTAGCATATGCAATATATATATATATATATATATATATATGTATAATGGTAAAAATCCAATTGAACTTTAAGAGGTCAAAAGGACTCACCCCATTCTCAATGGCGTGAACTCGACAGATTTATCAAACCATTGACCATCCCTCCACTAGGGGTATAACCCAATGAAGCTTGAAACTCGACATTTTGTTTCGACGGGGTTAAACAAGTATGTTACTACATCGGCAAAGCTTTGTCGCAGTAGGTACTTAAAGGTATTAAGAAGCAGCTCGGTTTTCGGTATCGAGCACTAAATCCCACGTCACAAGGCGTAGTCGACTCGTAAGAAAAATCGTACGACGCGCTTGGGAACGATGCCACGCCATTGAAATGGTACGCCGACAATTTTTCTAGAGAAAATATTTTTTACGACGGCACTCACCGCGATGCTTCTTCTCTGGCAAATTGTTGGCATCGGTCCCAGTGAAGTATCCAATGAAAATTTACAACGTGCCATATACAGCAGAGTCGGAGCTGTCTACGCCTATGCACCGAGCCCACGAAAGGCCTCGTGAAGAGAAGAGCCCACGTAGCTAGGAAATGTTTTGGCCTAAACGCATACGTACCCGTGAATACACGTATACGGAACACTGACAGTGTACTTTTTTTTTTTCTTTTTTTTGTCTTTTTTCCAGGTTCCTCGTGAAAGCGAGGGCCCGAAAGTCTGGCTTTGAGTAAGAGAAGAGCGTCCGATATAGCGGCGCTCGAAGTGGCGATGATTCTGGTAGAGAAAGAACGAGAGAAAGAGATTGGATGGAACCTGAAGGGGATGAGAGAACAAGAATAAGCGAAGGTAATACATGGCGTCTCTATATATACATATATACATATGTACAAAAACTTATTGGTGAATCGCATCACGTTTCGACGCCACTGGGGGATGTTCAAGGCATGTGGTCGCCTCCGACCCCTCTAGCTTCTCTCACTGGCTCATCCATTGGGGTGGACTTCTCCCTCGACGCAGCCCCTTCACCCTCCTGGCTCCCTTACAACTCCCGACGAAGCCTACCCTTGTTATAAATACTAATTGCTCTATACAAACGCCCGAAATGTGTTTAACGTTTCTTTAGCACGTGCTACCCCCCCCTCCTCCTCCTCCGCCACCCCTTGCCATCCCCCTCGCCCCTCCTACGTTCTCTGATACAAAACCGCACCATCTCGTCCCGTTATTCTACCTTTGCCTGTATCTGTCTATCCATTTTACTTTCTACATAACCTATATCTATTGTTTATTAACTCACTCGTAAACACGATTCAAACTATTCTTCATACGCGTTTCAAGAACCATGTGAAATCTGTTGCTTCGTCGAACAATCGATCTTCCTGAATCTCTCGGAATTAATTCCTCATGAGAGGTGACTGTACACGCTTCCGTAACGTCGTGTAATATTGTTTGGATTAGATTGTAAAAAAAAAAATGTTTACTCCCGCAGTTAAAAAATTGTATTTATAACCAATACGTGATCGACTGATGAGAAATTGATTTTTTATTAAAAAAAAAAAAAAAGAAAAAATTGAAATCACAGATTCGAATAACTGCCGTTTTTAATTAATCTTGTATACGTCATAGGTTAAGCAGTGTCGACAGTGCCAGCCGGATCAGATCAAAATAACGTAACCGCGTTCAGTCTTGTAAGGTGGTTGAATTTCTTGTGCGTTTTTCTGAATGCTACTTTTTTTTTTAGAATCATGAATCAACTTGTCATTACAGGGAATTGAAGTTGCCGTACGAAAACATTACTGCTCGTGTGGAAGACCATACCGTTTCGAAAGGTAAACAGTCATATATGTGACAGCGTTGAATCCTAATCCGTGACTTGGAGGAAAGACGAGAAAAAAACAAGTATGAAGCAAAAGAAGAGCGAAGCGGCAAAAGAGCCATGAATATAAGTCGTGTTGCGAGAGTTTTGCTTTCGCATCATATTTCGCCGGTACATGTCCACGAGGATAATTTAGTACGGAGTCGAGCATTAGCAGTCGTTAACCGACATCAGCCGGTTGAGATATCTACACGGCAGATCGCTATAGCTACTAATACCTATATATATATACATATACACACATATTTTATTTACCTCCCAGTAGTAGGGCTTCGTGGAGAGCTCCAGGATTGCTTTCGGTTTACCTGGAAGCCCACGGATTTGTATTCAGTATCGAGTAACCTCAGCAGCTAGCACTTGTCCCGTGAATATATATGCACAACCTACGTATCTACGTGAACTTGCCGATACGATCGTGCTGCCGCCTATATTATACTTAGCTTTACCTATATGGGCTGTAGATACGTAGATAATTCCTAATGGACGTACTGTGCTTCTGCTTGGAAATGAGAGAGAGAGAGAGAGTGTGTGTATGTGTGTCGATACCTAATTATTAGAAAGCTGTCAGCATTCGGAAATCTGACTAACAATAAGTGACAAAGTCTTAAAAGTTTGAATTCCCGCTCTTTTTCATATTAGTCGTACGACGTGTATTGTCGTAAGGATAATAAAAGTCATTTAACGAATTTTTGAAGATGACGAGCTGACGTATTTTTTGTTCTTTCTTTTTTTTCTCGAGCAGTTTGGTATCCATGTATGTGTCAGTCCTTGTTTTGTTTTATTGTCTTCTACCGGCAATATCAGATTCACACACCCCTGGGGTGACGAGATGGTTGCAGGGGTGCGCTGCTGTATATGGTTCACAGTGCGAAGCCTGGAGGGTTGAAAAATTGCCGGATAATGGATTAGTCGACTGACAGATGGCCGCTACCGAGAGGCTGAGAAGCGGAAGAGGAGCGAAGTGAAATGGGGATAAACAGGGTGGAAACGGGGGACCGCGAGGAATTTACTGATAAAAGAGGAAAAGAGAAGTTGAACGTGTTACGCAAGACTTAGGCGGAGGCTTTTCACGGCACGGATTACGACGAGTCGCTCTTTGCTGGCTGAGAGGAAATAAAGAGAAGTGTCACCAGCGAGAAAATCTTCTCTTGCGATCGACGACGACAAAATCTGGTCGAGATTTATGGCTAATTATTTCTTTCTTTTTTTGTTCTTTTTTGAAAACCTGTAAAGTCCCCAAAAAAATTATTTTTACAATTTCTCCTTCCTCCTCAACTCCGTTCCGACACGAAACGGCACTAGCGGAATTTATGCACGATTGCCAAAGGGAAAGAAGTCGTATACCAATGGCCGAGGGGCTTTCTCGTATTCTAAAGAATTTACGAGCGGTCGAGTGGTGGCCTCCGAAAAAAAACCGGATTTCACGTGAATAGAGTATTCAAACAAACGGTCCACTCATTAAGTAAAGTATACATAAGATACGGGAGTATAGGCCGCACGCGTTCATTCGCACTTATCGCTTCCTCTAAAATACAATATCTCGATATCCAAATCAACAAAAGTCTATCCCATACAAAGAAAATCCATGACCATTCATTTTTCCTTGAAGACAAACAAACAAAAATTACAAATGTCTCCACGATCATTATCCCATGTAACGTGCATACAAATACGTCACTGTTACTTTCACATTAAATTGCACGTTGCGCTCTCTCCTTCCTATATAATTCTTATTTCCCATTATTTTCCACGTCCCCCCCACACCCGCTCTCCCCCCAATCACCTACTTCCATTTCTGTCACTCCCCCGACATTTATCCTCCAGTCTGTTCTTTTCAGCCTCAATCATCCTATATATATATATATCGCCCCATATATATATGTAGGCGATTAGTAGGTAGTCGGAGACTACCACTTTTGAAACGCTCACGATACGCTACCGACAATAAGTAACTCGCGCTGTACAGTCTCGTAAATAGTTGAAGCATAAATCATCGGCAAATTGATATAGGGTTCCCTGCTGCATTTGACAGGGACGTATCAAAGTGCCATGATGCCCGGTACAAAGGTGCACCGTAAACCGACAAAAGGGTCAATGTCAATTTGCGATTCACCTGTCATTCAATTCAATCCCCCCCCCCCCCACTCTTCCCCCTCACCCCCTCCATCGCCGCCGTCAGGCCTGTCACAATCTCTTTTAGTCTTGTTTCTGCTTGTACTCTACGTATACGTACGTGTTACATACACTTGTACAGATTCATTGATTTAAAGGTATATTGGGGAGAGGGAGAGGGAGGGGGGAAGAGGGGAGGAGGGGGCTTTTATCAGTGTGTCTGTAAATGAGTATAGGCGTCGCCGGTTAGTACCTGGTAATTCCGTATACCTCTATGTATGTAGTTGACGATTGAAAAAACGAAAAATGTAAAATATAGGGTGATACAGAAATAAAGTTAAAATAACAGATCGATGTATATTACGCGTCAATGAATTTCAGAAGAGGCTGTTTATCCTATTATACCGCGTAAGTGTTTGTAACTCTGTCAATTTGATTCACGGACTTTGCGACGCTTGCCTTTTTAAGTGATCCGATTGCCGATCCCTACACGCTCACTTGGTCGTACGTTAATTATCATTTCTTTCGAAACGTTAAGTATATACGTGCTAATTGGATATCACGTAAGGTTTTTCTAGCCTGGAAATAGGAGCGATGTAACTTAATACGGAACGATGCAAAAGCGTCGCGACGCCTTTCGCAATTAATTCGTTGTATGTACATTCGTTGTACAGCGATTTTACTTATTAATCATTTAAGAATTTCTGTCGATCAATGAGCATATAGTTAAAGCAGATAAACGTTATCAGTAATTATTTGTTAATACCAATAATCGATATTATTCTACTTGCTCGGTTAACGGAGTCTGGGTATACTTTTTATAGATTTCTTTTATTTATTTCTCTCGTTCCCGTTTATACCTATTTTATTCCTTTCTCGCATACCACGCTCGAGCGCGTTTTCCATAAATCTCCATACGTATCGAAGCGGCAGCATCCGAAAGGACCGTTCGCTCTATCGGCCAGTAATTGCTAATTCGAGCGCACGACAGAAGCCCCGCAAGCCAATTTCTCTGTATCGTGAAATCGTGCGATTCTGAAAAGCCACTAATAACAGCACTAACGGTTATAGAGGTCGAGAAGTAAGAGAAGTTATAACGTACAAGGTGTAGGACGTCAAACGTAAAAGTCAACGTACAGAAAAACAAACCTAATAAAATATCTATTACGTTTAAAGGTGAATTTTAACGGTCTTCTTTTTTTTATGTATAATCGACTTTCTAATATTTTTTTATTTTATTCGTATTTCACTCTGAAAAAAATGCATCTTTACACGGGAGTATATAGCAAGATACATAAATACAGGTACACCCTGTATGACGGTCGAGCGTGCCGGTAAGAAGAACGGTATGAGAAAAAGTTAAAAGCACGAACCATATAGTACGTAAAGGGGCGCAGTCGTTCGTAAGTAAGAATCCAAGCAAGAAGGATGAACGGATGAGAGGGAAGAAGGGGAAGTGGTTGTAGAGAGGTAGAGAGGGAGAACAAGAGAAGATACAAAAGACAGAAAAGTACGCGCGCTCTCTTTGTGCTGTACTTCTGGCCTTATTTTTCGTATTACTCTTTCTCTTAGTCTGTTATTATTCCTTACGCGTACGCGAAGGACTTCTCAAAGTAAAAGTACGAAGCTGTTTACGAACCTCATTTCCAAACTTGGCCCTTTAAACGATTTGTTCGTTTCGATCGAGAATGATGTAAGGTTATGACTGAATCTTTGTGCGTTTTTTCTGACTTTGTACTTATAGAATTTTATCGAGTTGATTCCTAAATGATTTTCAATAAACGCTCGTAACGACGATAAGGTAGATTTGATCAATCGGTAAGATAATTTCCTTTTATATCGATTTACTTATCGGCCCACAAGCCATAAAGAAATGCCATTTGGGTTTAGATGGACTTAAACCAGATAGCCGTGGCAATTAGAGATATCACGAAGATAGCGTGGCTTTCGATTGTTAGCGACACTCCTAAAGGTTCTTGTCGCTCGTTGGGGATTGCCGGATACAAATGGCGTCGCGTACGAGAACCGGAAGTCCCGTGGAGTTCAAACCCATCGACCGTCTTGCGTTTCACGAACGAGCACAGCAAGAGCGTTCAGTATTGGTAACGAGCAACCCGTGGGCGCCGATTAAGTCTTAATTATCAGGGTTGCCAGTTAATTGATATTAATTAGGTTGTTACTCTCGGATTAACGCTGGACTAATGGATATCGTGGTCTTAGCCGCTCGTTACGCCAGTCGCAAGAATTACAGCCTACTTCACGCAAGATCTAAACGACTGATCGTGCGTACGTTTCTATTTAAATAATTGACTCGATCCCAGGATAATTTTCATGTTATCCATCGACCACGTAGCTATTTATAAACTGCCTTGACAACTCGTACTAATCACTGCGACGGATTCGTATGTACACGTAATTATCCATATCGCGTTAACCGCAAACGTATGCCAGATACGCGAAACGTTACGTAACTTAAAAAGAAAGAAAAGAAATGTATCAAGGAGCCTTAGATACGACGACTACACGTAATCGTGTATCAACGATACGGACAATAGCTAGTCTCCGTGAATGCTACTACGGGCTTTATTGTGGTCTTGCGTAATAAACTTGCGTCTTGAAGTAATTTCACGGGAGAAATACCAGCCGTTTCGCTCCAGGATGGATGCTGCAGATTTGATGTGTACGTCGGGCGAACTGATTTCAATGTAAATCACTTCGTCGTCGACATATATTTCATCGCGAATATATCGGAGGAGTGGCTTGGGTTATTTAAGGGATTCTGTAAGAGGGATGATCGGAAGACGGGAGGGGAGAGTCGTGAAGTTGACGCTTGGCGGAGCGAGGGTGGAACCAGGGTGGGAATGCAGTCTCGTAGCTTAGACTTAATTACTACGATTAGCGCGAAGGGTGGCCCACTATATCTGTATGTAGTATACAGTCAGCCAGCCTCATCTATGCCTCCAAGCTTCGGGAATGGAGAATGAAGGTGGGGAAGGTATGGTGGTGAGCTTCGGGTTTCTGGGGTGAGGAAAGTGAGTGAGTAACCTCCTGCCACCCATCTGCCACCCCTGGCCACCCTGAGTTACCCCATACCATCAGTGCCAAAAAGCCAATGGCGCAGGAATATGCTTTTCACGTAGTCTAACGTTTACATACCGGTAAGATGTTTCTTGCGTTACTCTTAGTTTTACCTACCTATCTCTTTTTACCTTCCTGGCACTCAGGAACTTGGAGATTGAGTCTACTCACTTGAAGGGACCTAAGGATGGCTTTGCCGAAGGCTCTACTTTGAAATTCTATGTTATACTTCGTTTGAGGATCGTAACGTCCAATAGAGCATGTGGATATTTACTTGTATGGTTATCGTACCTAAAATATAATTTATGATGAATTTCTGAATCTTAAGGGATGATAACTTGTATCATTTTATCCGTTTAGATATCATTTAGTGCGGTTGCATTAGTTTGTTATTTGTATCATTGATTTCTTACCTTGTTAAAGTCACTGTGACTCTTGACACGAGGTTTTCGACATTTTTTTTATCCATTAAGGGATATGCTTTGATGAAATATTTTTTTTCTATTAGCTATTAAATGATTTATCGACGTTCATATGCGCTGCTTAATTTTACAATTTTTTTCGGAATTCTCTAAAACAGTATTTCATCAGGCAATAAAAATGTCCGAAATCTTTTATGTTAGGTTAAAAATATAAGGGGAAAAAAAATGTTAGAAATGAAAATGGTACAAGATGTAATTCGCCTTATAAGGAATCCAAACAATTCAGTAATTCTACGAATGACTCCGATTCTCTCAAGGACTATGGGTGGCCCAGGATTCTGTCGTTACGCCACTGGCATCAACCCTCCAGCAGTTTGGTGTGTTGCTAGGAAACACCCTTCGCTCGAACTACCGAACTCCTAAGGAGAAGAGAGACGTAGCTACTCTGTGCTTTTCTCTCCTTCAATCTTACAACGCGTCGCATGAAACTCTTGCGGTTTCCTTGAGGATATTATGCGGCATCCACAATCCAACGACATTGGTTACGTTCGGGTCAAGAGTCACGTGTACAGAAGCTGTTACATCCTGAAAATAAAATCCGACAACTCGTACGGTTGATCCACAAGTAAAATATAATGCTCGAGTGACTCTTACGCACTGCCCACCCATAGAGAAATGGCCCCTCCAATATACACTGCAGCCTGATACCTTGTAACGTTGCAATAGAGAAACAAAATAAATAGTTTTCTCGTCTTAAACACAGAGGGCAGCACATGACGATAATAAAGAATAACGTAAAACATAACCATGCATGAAAACAGACCTAAGGTTTTTTTTTTTTAATCACCATCGAAAAATAAACAAACAAGCACCTTATTATGCATGAATTAAAAGTAATTGCACAGTCAACTCTTTCGTATATACCAGCTTCGTGCTGTATTCTCCAATCACCTTTCTGGCTGATTTTCAACGGACACGCTAATGGGGTTTCCGGTAATCGCGTAGAACACCGAAAACGGCGCTCTTAATACGATCGACACCTCGGCGTAATACGTATTTTGTGGATTAGCCACGACCGCATGAATCTGCAAACCCTCAAACACGATTAGCTTTAGGGAAATCTCCAATAAAATACAGATATACCTGTAACATAAGATTATCTATATGCAGCTTACAAATCACCAATTAAATACAGATATACTCGTTACAAGATATAATTTTATAGACGATCGAGTTACTTAAAAACATCGAATACACTTGTTCAACTTATTTCTACGATATGAATACCCTTTCGGTATCGTTATAATCAATTTCCCATGATTACAGTAAGGATTTGAATAATGCCGCCTTACGAAGTCCTATCAAGACTCCTACAATTATAACGTAACGGGTATGACGTACTTTCAGTCGGTAGTCTCTTTGACTGATATGGTAACTAGTAAAGCATGTATATTAGCTATTTATCGACAAAATAATGTTTCCTCGTTCTCTACGAATCGGCCTGTTACGTACGTCGATATTTCAAAGTTTATCTGGCTCAGAATTTCCCGGGCATTTCGTGCCGCAGAAACAGATCGTGTTCATAATCCTATCCGCTCGCCGTTTAAAGTCTAATAAATAACGTGTATTAGTCGCTATAGGGCAATTAATGCCCAGACACCTGTATCGTAAACTTGCCTATTCGTGCACGAGTCGCTGCCGTGACGTTTTATTTCGCAAGCATTTTCACTTTCGCGCACCGACAGAATTTCAATGACGTCATACCGGACTCCGTTTTTAATTGCAGATGATTTGCCGTGCGTTATCTTTTACTTACCTCGTGACAAGTATAAGTACCAGCTAATTATCGACGGTGCAATAGACTTTTTTTTTACAAGTAAAGCAAGAACGACATGGGCGCCCAGGTCAAATTCCCATAAAACTGCAACGCCCGTCAGACATACGTATATGTATATGTATATACATACGTACATATATGTACGCACGGTGGTAAAACGATAAACCATAAACTGTCTAATAAACGTTAATTCTTGATTTACCAATTTTTTTTATCGTATCATATATATGTATATTGAACTATCAAAAGGTCGCATATAATTATACGAAAGACGGCTTTTATCAAGAGCGGCATACCTCCGGTAACGTATGTTTTATGACTTCTTTGTCAAAGATTTATTCGCCCTGGGTACCAAGGGGTGAGAACGTGACGGGGTGCGCTAAGGGTAACTGAGCGACGAGGATGAGTGACGCGAGGGGTGCTAAAGAAGGGTGCTAAAACCCAAGACCGAGCGCGGCTCTTACAAAGGTCTTCTAAAAACATGGGGCCGCCTTCAGGGACGCGAGATGAAGTGAGTGATCATTCTGGTATCTATACGTAGAGCGTATAATAGTTGATAGCAGCACCTTGTGGCGGAGGTAGCAGAGTCTATTATCTCGCCAAGATCGGAAATTAAGGTAAGGGGGCGGGAGGTCTAAGGATTGGGAGCAAAATAAAAAAAAAAAACTTATTGGCTGAAGAAAAAAAAAAAGGGACTATAAAATAAAAGCTCTTGGAAGGAAGAGAAGTAATAGATGAGAATTGTTATGGCTCTTGAATATAAAGAAGATCTTATGAGAGAAATAAAAGGAAGAAAGAAAAAAAAATTGTTCGGGGTGATCCAATCAGCTGTTACACTCCTGGCTGCAACACTCGACTCTGAATAAAGATCAAGTGCGAGATACAACGCGCGATCTTGTCGCTGTTGGAATGGCAAGGCGGATTCTCACTATGCTGTACAACGTACTGTTAATCGAACGCTTTGTAAAGTCTGCAAAGAGCAACGGGGCCAATACGATTTCAATTCATTTTCGTTCGAGCGACCTCACGTGTTTCGGATAATGGTGGGATGCCCTCCAGGTATCCAGCTCACAAAGGACCCTTAGGAGCTACGATAACATCTGCATGATTTTTCGAAGGAACATTATGCCTCGATAGTTACCAGTTGAAGCGCATGAAGTGTAATTAGTGATCGTGGTGAAATTTTCTTCCTTTGTTCCTGGTAATAACGATGATTTGAATGTAGGGAAGATTGGCGACGGCCGGAAGTGTCCGACACAGAAACCAAATGCGATATCCTGTTTGAAAAGCAAAAGACCTGTCAGTGGCAAGCGACGATTATTGTCTTACAAAATTTTATAATATACTGAAGGAACATCGCATTGTCTGAATTTGTTGTTGTTAAGTGCCCAGTAACCTGTAAGCATTCCACGATAACGAAGACAGCTGTACATGGGGAAACGTCGAGATTATACGACTTAACGACTCCAGAATGTCGAGTTTCGCTGTAACGACTAAGTGTCTCAAGTCGTAATGGTCGTAAAATTTGCACCACTGTTTAAACTGCTGCTCGTTTAGCTGAGATAATAAAATTTACGTGAGTCCGAAAAAATAGGAAGATCGATTAAAGCAAATCAAAATCATCACTTTATACAAACCGGCACGAAATCGATGCGTGAGTTATTGTAATGGAATCTTTGATTATTGAGACCGTTAGGGCGGCGCGTTTCCATCAGTATAGAATCGGCGCAGCTTCTTCTGGCTCATTTGCCGGAGGCTTCGTCCCAAAGTATAACATGCCGGTTGGGTGGGCTGGTGGAAGTGTCTGAGCTGCAACCAGTGAGAAGATACCAATGCTCTCTCTCTCTCTCTCTCTCTCTCTCTCTCTCTCTCTCTCTCTCTCTCTCTCTCTCTCTCTCTCTCTCTCTCT
>JARPRG010000274.1:1698031-1720139 GCA_031001745.1 Hartigia nigra
ACTTTGTCCTTACCATATTTTACGTATCTATAGAAACAACAAAGATATTTGAGGTGCAAACGTTAGGTGACTCACCCTGTATATGTGTATATAGTTTTCATACCAATCCAAGTATCGCAAGTACCGTTATCCTTTTAATAAAACATCTATCGTTATTGTACAATGCGGCATTTCATTTTCCCTCGTTCTTTATATTCTCCTCGCATTCGCATTTACCTTTATCGTTACCCGAGAATCCTCTTTACGGCGAGTTCTCAAGTAATCGATATAGACGAGCTGCCTCGTGCAAGCGACTCGACTTTTTCCACAGTAAGCGACAGAGAGATATGGAGAGGCTAGAGGTTAGAGAAAGATAGAGAGAGACAGTGTTAGTAGGAACATACTATAGAAGATTGAGAGGGTCGAGTGAGAGAAAGAGAGAAAAAGAAAAGTGTAAAAAAGAGAAAGACAGTCATAGCAGCCCCTCTTAATCCCTCGACGTGGTTTTCATAATACAACGTGAAAGGGCTTGATAAAAAAAGGCAAATGGAAAATAATGACGAGCAGGAGGGAGGAAGAGCATAAGGGTGGTGAAGTGAGGGCCGTTTGAGAATGCCCACACTCCCTCCGCAGGCTAATGGAAATAAGTTTGAGACACCCTCTTCAATACAGAACAGCTAAGCCCCGGGAATACACGAGGATTCCAGTTCCTTCTTCGTTTCAGCTTCGGGCTATACAATTGGCAGGGACGAAAATTTGCCCCCGTGGAGCTTTCTAGCGAATTAGACGATAAATATTCCTGATTTACAGCACGCAAACTTCCTACGCAATCAGGACTCAGGTTCTCTCGCTATCTCACGCATAAAACCTAAGACTTTGTATTTTCGTTCGCATCCATGCGTACGAGGCGACATCTGCACTTTGAAACGTAAAACATCAATGTGTCGGCGACACGCAAGCTTCTCGTGAGTCGACGAAATTATTAGATTCTTTTTGTAAGTTGGATAATTTAGACGAAATGATAAAATTCCATTAATTGTTTTATCAGATTGTCCATGCAGAATAATAGACTAACGTTAATATAAATAATGGAAGTGTATGGACGGTCGGTGTTAATCTTGACTACGGAGCAGCTCCGTTAATCGTTCGCCATTGTAATTAACCCCTACTGCCATCTGCCTGGCAGTAATTCCTTCACGCAGAAGGCAGGAGAGATACCGCTAATTAAACATTGACGCAACACAATGAACAGTTTACGCTGAAGCGGACAGTGCCTGTCTCTCTGAAAGAAAATATCACGACGCTCTCTCTCTCTCTCTCTCTCTCTCTCTCTCTCTCTCTCTCTCTATAAATCCGAGGACAATTCGCGAGGATACACGTAGCATGAAACGACGAATTATATGACCAATAAGTGATACGGAAAGTGAGGTTAGTTAAGGTTTTCCAAACGTTTACTCGTTTTAAGTCAATTTCTATCGCAATCACAATCATCCTTCGTGCCCACTGGCATAAAGCACTGAAATTATTTGATAATTTGTGGCGAACTTGTCACGTACAGGACCAAACAAGATTTTCTTCCAGACAATAACCTTAGCTTGATTTGAAAGGATAAACCTTTTGCGATTAAGAACGTAGAGAATATAAAAAGAAATGAATTCGGAATTGTCTAAGGAAGCGAGAAAAAAGATAAACGCATACAGTTAAAATTCAAACATCCATATGTGTGTGTGCGTGTCAGCATGGGTAGTCGTATTGCGATAAAAGTAAATTTTGCTAGAAGGAAAAAGGAATAAGGAAGCCTAAAGTGGCGGAGGGAAGTAAAGGGCGTTCGAAGAATCATAAAGAAAAGGTCGCGTCGGCCGGCAGGCAGTTGGAATCGAATTGGACAAAGTAGGTGCCATTGGCGGAGACTGGCCATACGTACAGATTTCGATTCCTTTCATATTGACAATCTCACTGTATAGGACGAACGTGCTTCTGAGTGAGGAAAATACTATAAAGGAAGGTATAAAACAAATAGGAAACAGACCCTCCCTGGTTACTCTTTCTATCTCTCTCTTTCCACTGTCGGTGAAACATGACAATAATACGATATGAGGCTACAAGCCACAGAATATAACGTAACCTGCTTTGGCAGGCAGGGCACCCTCCGTTCTTTTCTTCCAGTTACATCCACAGCCATCTCCCACGTTCCACGGCAAAGAGAGAGAGAGAGAGAGAGAGAGAAAGAGCAGAAGGAGTCTGAGAATGCTCATGAGAGAGACAGCTAAAACTTGTCGACGAACTGGGAAGCGAAGAGAGACAGAGACCGACGAAACCAACCAATGTAGTGGAACGAGGACAGACTTACCGTAAGATACCACTAGTACAACAGAGACGGGACCTATCTTTCATCCTTCTCAATCTGGGTATTGTGTGCCTGGGGTTCTAGATTGCGGTTACTAGCGAAGGCTATGAGCTGCCATATGTTTGATCTACTTTACCAACGGTACAAAAGCTAACTTGTTAAAATGACGGTGAATTGCATGATTGCATCCATCTCGTGAAAGGATATTACCTCGTTGCAACTGAAATCTCCTATTCGATATTACCCATACCGACTAGTTGAGTAGCGCCATTGACGACGTGGAGATTATTGCTTCAGGGTTATAGGAATAACATAAATTGCCCACGTGTCATTTATCTATGCAACGAACGTTGCCAGAAAGTAAACAGCTGCCGTGTCGCGCGTAATACGTAATCGTTAAGCCACCCTTGATACCAGCGTAAAAAACAGTTAGGGGGACGACGTGTCGTTGGACGCGATGAAATTTCAAAATTAAGACGCTACTTCCATTGACACAATTACTTTTTCTTTAGCAATGCTGCACATTATTTCTAGTCTCATTCACAAAGTTAGGGCATCGTAGAAACTAAATGAGAACAAAATGATTGCACGACCACATCCGATCTTACTAAAAGTAATAAAGTGGACTTCGAATGGCCATAGCAATCCGGGCAGTGGCTCGTAAATTTCCCCCAGTTCGTTCTAACCCCTTTCGCTTTTCTACCCTCGTAACGATTTGGACTCCTCAACCCTCGACCCTCTTAGCTACCCTATCGAAAGGACCCCAAAACCGACGACAGGGGACCATTCGAATAACAAGGATTATAGAGCGGATTGTCCCGGATATTCGGACAGCAATTCTTGCGGCTCTTCCTGACACTTGGCATTTTGTATGAGCGTAACGTGCACGCGGGTATAGATACGTTACGACATTAAATTTTCATCCCTCTCGTTGCTTTCTCGATTTATTCCACATCCGTTCCTGTATTCGTTGGATTAATCATGTTCGACGCCATTAAGCTTATCCGGGGATTCCCCGTCTCTCCCAATAGATCTGAAACCAGTTGTTATATAATCTTACACGTTACATTAAATTCTCCTTACCTCACGCTCGATACTGTTTACTGACTTCAATTTGATCGCTATATAAAACATCTGTGCGTGTGTGTTGTATGCCAAGATGGTACATACATCCAAGTCATCTTTAAGCGCTACAAGACAGCTTACGTTTCATTCGACATTTTAAAGACAACCTTTAGACATTATGGGTTGTGTCTGGATACCGAGGTCAGTTGAACGTAATATAATCTAACCAGAACCTAAACTTCAAAATAATTGAGGTATTATTTTTTTATGGTAACAGTCTTTACTCGTGCGCAATCGGTAAGCTCAATAAAATTTGTCCGATGGAATAAAATTATGCGAAACATTATTCTGTTGGTATTATGGAATTTTTCAAGTTTGTAGATTCTACGTGACACCAGAGGCGCTGTCTTCTTTATCGTAGCCATTCGCTTTATCGATCGAATACTACCCTGCGAAAAGCTCAACGTTCTCTCACTCTCTTTCTTCTCTTTTTCTCTCCCGTACAAGCGTATGCTATGGTATACATATATTATATTGTGTAGAGGAGACACAAGGCACCCTGTCGTCATTGTCGCTACTTGAATTTTATCAAATTAATTGGAAACATCACCATTGCGAGCAGAGAAGGAGAACATTGATTGTGTCTGCATAAAGTGTCTCGTGCGTCGAATAACGTCCACTTTGAGTGCCGTCATTAAAGCCTTGCAAGGACGTGGGACGGTGTCATTCTTTTTTCGTTTTCGCGACACGTAGACATTACGATGTCGTTAAGAGGATACGAGCGTCGTTCACGAGAGAATTTTAATTCACGACTGATAATAACCATAGTCCTCCTCATTTCTTTGCACTACAACCATACGTGTCTATAGTGTACTATATACTTACAGCCAGATATATATATGACACCAGAGGGGAGAAATTAATCGGTGTCATATTTTAAACGGCTATCATTATTAATCGAGCAAAGAGCCTGCTGGATTATCCTCTTCTTTATATACCAGAGTGATTAAAGCTGCCGTTTTTATCCAATCGCCAACCCTTTATCGATGTAATGATACTCTAAAGAAAAAATATGTCATTATCAATCAATCTGCTTGTTACTTTAAAAGAAGCTTTTCGGCCATTTTCTGGCCTTAAGAATTTTATTCACGATGATCCAAGGACAAATATCGATATCTCTTGCGTGAAGCCCACAAAGCATATAAGAACGAGGGTTTGATCGTAACATGAGGTAACTCGTATTCATTATGCAAATCCGTTCATTTACTCCGAGGGTCTGAACGTTGCAGGACTCTAGGTTCGCCTAGTACAGCAGCACGAAACACGAATTGAGTACCCGGATGGGAAAAATACGAATACGAATAAGGGAGGAGGTTTTCCAGGGCGTCACGAGTGTTCATGATACAAGCAACTCTGGTATGTACAATTTCCGAGGGTTTTTAATGCTACTTTAACGGGAGGGTTTATTGAATTAACTATTTCCGACGAAGCGATAAAATCCAGAGAACGTCGTCGACACTACCTACTTTTACGACGCGACCAGAAGTAAAATTTATCTTCCAAACAATCGACTGCTATCGAAGAGGCCGAAATTTATTTTTGATTGCGAGCATCATTCCCGATATTAACGACAAATATGCTCTAACGACATTATTTACTGTGAAATAGCAAAGATACTTGGGACTTTGACAGGGACATTTCGTTCAGCCCTAACAGACTATAGCGAATAAACATTACGCAACGATCATAAATGGCTCTATAGTTTACTGTCATTCATAAAAACGATAATATAATGTCAAAGCGACAGAAACTTACTTTGTCGTTATTTGTTTAACCCGTCAAGTCTACTGTGTAATTTTGTACGCTGTACGTGTATGGTTCTTGAGGAATTTGGTAAATACTCGGTCCTCTCTTTCTACAGTCTAAAGTCCACACTCGTGTATACCACGAATTTCTAGCTCTGCGATTAACCTGAAAAGAAAAGAAAAAAAAAAAGATCCTGTTCGTGCTTCGACGAACGGAAAAATATTGCACTGCCGTTTAGATGGATAACGACATTAACGACCATAAGACCATTTGGAATATATGATTGTCGGTAAAGTTTCGGTTGTACGTATTAGCACGTAATAGCACTCGTAATTATGCTTTTCACGAATGTAATAATGTCCTGAAAGCGTAATGGCTGCCATACTAACACGCAATTAACCATCGTTTCATGAGAAATGTATCGATAATTACCGCACCAGACGTATTCTCTCGTGCCTGGCCAGATAGCCACAACTGTGCACCAATCGAACACGTTCCGTACGCTGCAACATTTCTGCTGATTGGATGATTGCAATCTCTCTGACAATTTGACTCGTGCGATCCACTTGATAAACCTGTGTCAATTAACGCTCCTGATGAAATAGTCTTTTTACAAATGTCATTAGCGTATTAAAGAGTTGAACCAGAGTTGTTTATTGCTGGATGCGCATTTAGAGAAATGTGAATTGATGACGGCTGCGTTTGACGGTTATGGGATGGCATTTTATCATGAGGATAATAAACGGTAGGAAATCGTTACGACGATCTAATATGCTGGTATTATGGAATTATACTGCTAAAGATTATTAAAGTCGTCTACACTAATGAGACAATTAATATTAATGTAAAACTGGTCGATTGAAACGAGGTAGGTTGCAGTTTGACGCTGCTGCCATCTTTGACCGTAACGCGGAATCTGCAGATTCGTATACGAGAATTAGCTTCCAACGATAAATTACTAATGTCGATAATTCATAAATTAGAACGTTTGTACTGGGGACAACTTTTACTACGAGGGAAAGTCGGAATGTTAATTTGGTTAATTCCATTTTTTATATAAATTGCACGCTTTTTGTTAATATTTTAACGATTCGTGAGGTGGAAAAGAAATGTTTGCTTTACCGTTAGAGCCACGTTCTGATTCGTTATGGAAAGAAAATGGCCGTGAATCGACCAGTCTTGTGTCTCGGATTCAGGACTACGTGAATCGCACTTCATTTTTTGTAATTTATAAAATAAGATATTTATGTACAATTCTTTGCTATATTTATAGAAATTATATATATGATATAAAAAAGTAATTAAATTTTAGCTACAGTAATTTATGAATTACTGATGTACGTACATTGTATTTAATGTTAAAGTTGGTTTTATGAAAATAGTCACTCATTTGATATAGTATAGGGGAATCCGGCAATCACTGGACAGGCTGCCAACAGTGTCATGGCCTTTTCCGGTTCACGCTTGCTCTGACGAAGACGTGAGTGTATAATATAGGGTAAGATTTTAGGTAGTCTCGCCGTATTTTTTGCATTCTTAGTGTGTCGCAACCATATATAAAGTGCCAGGATTAATTAAGAGGAGTTTAGTGCCTGTGCGTATCGAATTTATTGATATTTCTCTTTGAAGAAGCTGCTCCGTGCCCATTCTTTAGACCACATGGCCGCATGTTTTCCCCATTGTTTTCCTGCACACGATATTTTTAAAAATTCCCATTTATTCATAGCTTTCTCGTAATAACGCTATTTAATTGAAGAATCTTTTTTTTTTTAATGAAGATGATCTTTGAAGATACCAAACATATGATAAAACTGCGAAGCAGATAGGTTTAGTTGCTCTAAGAATGAATTGTTTGTTAATATTTTAATTTGCATTGACATGCATCTGACATTTGTTTTCTCGTATGATAGCGCACAAAATTTTAATAGAAATTTTGCCATTTGTTTTTGATAATTGTACGTTACTGTTTGACATTTGCATATGATTTGTACAAGCATGGTTTTTTTTGTAGACTCGTTACAGAGATGCAAGCAATTTTATTCATGAGTATTAAAGAATATCATTTTATTTAATAGTCATCAATTTTTGAACAATATTATACTTTTTTTACATTACTAAAGGATGTCTGAAATCGTTGCTTTTTTTCCATACATTATAAGATAATAACCATTACGAAATTACTCTGTATATTGTCCAATTTCATTAAACTTATTTTACCTTTCAGGTGAACCATGGCAGATATAGAGACATTTGACGATATTGCATTGTCTAACACAGATCAATTGCCTGTCGCACTATCTGCAGACTTGCCCGAAATCAAACTTTTCGGCCGTTGGAACTGCGACGATGTTCAAGTAGGAGATTTATCGGTCCAAGATTACATTGCTGTTAAGGAGAAGAATGCAAAATACCTGCCTCATTCAGCTGGACGTTATGCGGCAAAGCGTTTCCGCAAAGCACAATGCCCCATTGTCGAGCGTCTTACCAACTCTTTAATGATGCATGGCAGAAATAACGGCAAGAAATTGATGGCCGTTCGAATTGTAAAGCACGCCTTTGAGATCATTCACTTGCTCACTGGTGAAAATCCTCTTCAGGTATCTCTTTGTTCTATATAAACTGTCTTACCTTTAAATTTTGTCGAAGGAATTTTTAATCAAATTTGCATTTCTCGTCTGCCTCTTTTAGGTTCTTGTGACCGCCATCATTAATTCTGGTCCCAGAGAAGACTCCACGCGTATTGGTCGTGCCGGTACGGTACGTCGTCAAGCTGTCGACGTCTCTCCTCTGCGACGTGTTAACCAGGCAATTTGGCTGCTGTGTACCGGTGCACGGGAAGCCGCTTTCCGTAATATCAAAACGATTGCTGAGTGCTTAGCGGACGAACTCATTAACGCTGCCAAGGGTTCGTCGAACTCGTACGCGATCAAGAAGAAGGACGAACTTGAGCGTGTTGCCAAATCCAACCGATAAACACACTTGATCGTGCAAAAAATAAATAAACATTCTACTTTAATATGTTTTTTGTCTTTTGAAATGTCCCGTGTCAATGAATTATTTGATAGCAAGTTGAGGATAGATCAATCACTTCAACATTCTTTTTTCTGTTTTGGTATTAATTTCAGGGTAGGGAAAGGAGCGTGGATAACAGAATTAAGTGCATGTTTTCAGAGATAGAATAACATTGCGAGAGTAATAAAAATTAGTTCTTTAAATGGGCTTGGTTTTCTTAGTTTAAAAATGTCGATTCGATATTGCTTATGGCGCCATCTGGAAAACAAATCGTCTGCTTTCGTTGACTTTCGTGTATATTCGTAACCTCGTCAAGTGACGAATTATTTGTAAGGGGTATTGTTAAAACCCTTTAATATGGCAGGAGCTTTGAAGAAGGTAAACAATTATTTACTTCAGTTTGTTATTGTTGATACTAATTTTGCTTTAGGTGTTTCTCAAAATATTCTGCTTTAAAGAGACAGCCTTTCTGTAATGATTACACAACACGTCATAACCTTTCTGTTCTTATTTTTACTGTTGATCGTTTGGTACTCAATGTTTTATGAATTATTTTGTAAATTTTATTACAGACCACTGGATTAACAGGACTTGCTGTATCGATACAACCTCATTATTTTCTATCGGCTCTGTATGGCAAAGTTCTTCGTGCCCTCGAGAGATTGCCACAGGATTATGTATACAGGCAACAAACTGAAGAAATTATAAGAGAACGATCATCCATTCTAAAAAATGTAAGATTTATATATATATATATGTGTGTGTGTGTGTGTGTGTGTATTGAATGAAATAATTTTAAAAAATAAAACGTATTTCAGAATCCTGACTGGAGAGATGTCGAAGCCAAGATTGGATCTGGTCAAGTCGAAGAACTGATCATACAAGCAGAAAATGAGTTACATTTGGCCCGGAAAATGGCAGAGTGGAAACCGTGGGAACAGCCTGAGGTCCAGGAGCCACCAAACCAATGGAAGTGGCCTCCACATAATTAACTTAATGATTCTTGTAGGAATCTGTATATTGTAAAAAAATCTCTTGCTTTAGAATATTGATTAAAACGAACGTACGTAGATGCATATTACTCTCTCTTTATTGAATAATATTTAATATTATTCATTAAATCTTTCATACTTCAACTTGTATAATTTCAACACTAAACAAACACAGTTCGTGACAGTAGAGCGACACTTGCCACTACTACTGAATTTCTGAAAGTAAATATGATACAGCCATTACATTCAACTATACGATGAATATGAATTTTTAAAAATTGATAATTTATTTAATATTTCCATAAACCTGTAGTACTCCTTTCGCTAAGTTCCTCCGGAACAGGTACCATACTAATATTTTCAATGCGTCCAGTAACACCTGTAAATTGTATTGAATCATAACATAATATATAATTATTTGTACAGGCACAATCTTAATACCATCTTTTAAATTACGTTCAGTGCTACCAATAGTAACACAAAACTCAGCCCGGCACTTGTGCAAATTTGTATTTCCATCCAAATCATTATCGCTAAACTGTGTAGTCCTCGGTTCCGAAATATCCATTGAATCATCATCATCCATGTCAGCGGTTTCATCGACGGTAGCATGAATCAGCTACGTGTAAGAACTAACAATTAATTTAACCATCTTGCAATTTCTTGTAACAATATTGAGAAAAAAAAAAACATTTGACGAGGTCAGAGAAAAGCAACGACTGTTATATTATTATATTATTTCTACGTATATACGTTTTATATGGAAATCATAAATTCCAACAGTTCTCTTCTATGGACTTCTTAAAACGTTATTTCAATCCATCATTGGTTAGTTTGACACTGAAAAGTCTCATTTACTACAACTGTGATTATAAGTAGACCCATTCTAACACTGAAGACCTCGTGATACTAGGCTCAAGCTAGATCACCTGAAAATCCTAGAAAAATCTTTGAAAAATGTGTCCTAGAAACCAGCTTACGGTCAGCTGGTTGCCTTCGGTCAATTCTGTCCCAGAATCGTCATTGATCGGTAACGTTGAACATGCAGGATTATTTTCAAAATTGTCCAACTTCCGACGACCATGACTTCCAGTCCAAGTTTTCAGTTTTGAAAGATCCGGCCGATGTATACTTCTGAACGAATTCCTTGCTCTGATACCGATGTATCCTTTCGGATCACCGGCATCGTATCCTTTCACTGATATCGCTGATAAGCCTGTATGAAGGACCTCTGTGTCCATATGCAACTCTTTGTCTTCGAAATAAGGTGTCAAGATAGGTGTATCCGATCCTTTACGTAGCTAACGTAATAAAAATATTTATTAACGATTACAAAGATCCCAATAAAAATTAGATATTATTGATACGTCAATATTATCTTTATATAAATTCCGATAAATCAATCGTCCACTGATCTTTGCGAGAGAGATAAACAAATGCAGAGATATAATTTAATTATTTGAGCAAAAACCTATATATTTCAAACTATGCTACGTTTCACTTGCATACTTAAACAATAACCTAAAACTCAAAAAATTCTAGTTTTCACTTCTGACTAACGAAGTACGCGTTATTCAAAAATACAAATTTGTACTTACAGCCATGAGTAATGGCGTCATTCGTACGTGTATTTTTTATCAATGTCGACGCTAAAAATTTTATTCCTCTTATCAAACACGTCACTTTACATTCAACAGTAAAAACAGATTGCATGGAAGTAAAAAGAAAATCCCTTCTAAGAGAGTTGCGAACAATCGAATAATGCAAACATCGGAGTCGCGCCTAGTAAATGTCTTTCAAAGACTGGACGGTTCGAGGTCGTTGCGTAGGCAAAAGATCTTCAAAGCCGTCTAGCAAGAATACTGTCGCAATCGTCTACCTTATTGTTTCAATATTCTTCACAAAAATTCCCATATAATATAACTAGGTCCGTATTCGTGTATCCCTCTCGATTTCTTATTTTCCTTTGTGAAACGTGGAAAAATACTTTTGCCATACTGCCTCCTATTTATGTGACTGGAGACAATGAACATTACAGAGTGAAATCACAGGCATGCATACCAGAATACCGCGAACAACGTCATTTCCTAAAACAGTACCGTAAACAATCGTAAAATCATGCGTGAATCTACCAAAGAAAAAACGGGCATCCTTAGACAAAGTAAAGTAAAACATAAAACAATTTCACAAGACAATACAAGTCTATTGTGTCCATAAAGCTGTAAAAGGCGTGTACGAAATATTCAATGATAATTTTACAGTACGATTTGTGTATACTGTATGTAATGTCCGTATCTATATAAAAGTATAGGTAGTATATGGGCATCGGAGATATGGTGTACCGCGAGAAGAAAGGAGTAATAAAAAAAAATGGCGGTAGGGAATGGTTGACTTTCGTCGGAGAGTAAAGCGATG
This sequence comes from Hartigia nigra, assembly GCA_031001745.1. Classification (NCBI taxonomy): domain Eukaryota; kingdom Metazoa; phylum Arthropoda; class Insecta; order Hymenoptera; family Cephidae; genus Hartigia; species Hartigia nigra. The sequence goes on from JARPRG010000274.1 coordinate 1,709,648, forward strand.
TCGTGACCTTGAGTGGAAAGTACTTTCAGAGGCGACAGCAAAGCTGGGCGTGCGGTAGGTCAGTGCCAGTATGAACGACCAAAAAAGTCGAGCCATGGTGGCCGGACGTTGTTGGTGTCACGGTGCAAGAAGAAACGTATGTATGGGAAGAACCTGTGTATGGGAGTGTATCTGCTATTGCTGTTGCTATTGCTGCTTGGCGAAGGACTATGAGCGCAGCGGCGAACTTGCCTTTTAATAAAACACAAGAGCGAAGAGCATTTCCAGGTTTTATTCGAAAGAGCAGATCTTACAGCCTCTTTTATCTTAATCCTTGGATTTTCTATTCCTTTGTACTTTTAGATGTGACTTTCGTCTCTCAAAGGTTATCTGGACAAAGGGATTTAAGTGTGATTTTTTATTAGCTTTTTTTTAAGATTACATTTTTTATAATATATGTATATATCTTACGTTTATCATAGTATTATTTAATATTGAGTTACAGCTTAGGATTGTTGAGAAAAAAAAATTAGTTTGATTCTTTATGTGGAATTATTAGTCGTTGAGGTAACGCAGGTGATGATTTTACTGATTTTATTCCTTGATTATTCCTTGAATCGTAGATGGTGTGAAGATGGATCATCCTGAATACATGTCTTAAATAAGCGTAAAACTCGACTCGTGTATCGGTATAGAAGAATTGATTCAAATTGAAGGATTCCGATTGGCTTTCTCATTGCTCGATGTGTAATTCCGCGAAGTAGAATCACAAGTACCGAAGAAGAGGATGGCAGCAGCCATGGCAAATTCTAAGGATGATCATTGGTCCACGTCAGAGGGTAGTCTAGCGTGTTAAAATAATAGTCCTCATGAGATTCCAGAGACTCCTGACTGCGTCCCATTATAACTCATCTACACTCCAGGTAAACGTACCTGCTACGGTGTCTGTGTTATAATAAAGAATAAAAGGAGAGAGAAAAGAACAAAGTACGCCAAGCACTTCCGTTTGTTTGGCACGAGCGATAAATGCTCGAAAATGGCGGCAGGTTTGATAATAACGTATGTACGTTACTCTTGTGGTAGCGCCAAGCGGTACGATAAGAGGTTACACCGAGGAATCTGAAAGAAGTCGAAGGAAGGAAAGGTAAACGAATAAGAGGAAATTGGTAGTAGGAAGGTGGTAGGTAAAATGGAGGAAGGGGCTTACGATGGTGGGAGAAAGAGTTGGCCGTTAGTGGGAGCAAGTATTAGTGAGTGAGTGAGTGAGTGAGTGGCAATGGTATAGACTACAGAGGGAGAACAGCAGCTCTCTTGGCTGATCCCGGTTCTCTGCGTCCCGAAGAAGCGGTCACACTTGCCTCCGAGACGCCGTAGAGGTCGCATCCCCGCCGGTTCTCGGGCACGAGCGATGTAAACACAATTTTTCCGATCGCGCAGTACACGCGTGGAATCCAATAACAATACCAGTGACCCAGAATTAACGACGGAAAACATTGGTACCTGTGGGACTAGTGAATTAAATTTTGGACAAGAATTTTTTATTGCGAGTGTACGACCATTGCGCAATTGAAAACTTACTTACAGTGAATCGTATTATTTGGACGTGCGATTACTTCTTGTGTTTCCCTTTTTTTCTGCTTCTATTTCTTCATATATATTTTTTTCACGACAATATTTTCATCGAGACTCGACCCTTGTGAATTTTGTGTCGGATTGAACATTGCCCAACGGAAATACAGTGCGATCTTGGTAAGTGTTTATTGGGACAAAATAACCCTTTTCTTTTTTAATGTCACGCCATGGATGCGCATCGACGAATGCAAGATATCGTAGTTGTCTTCGGTATAGACATCTACCTATCGATCCACTTACAGTGCGAGTACCCGATCTGATCAAAGTCTTCCAGATAGATCGATTAAGAAATCCGTTGATCGTTGATTGGGATGAGAAAGCATTTGTGATGGCGGCCTATTTGGTATACTATTGTTGAACCTTATTGGAACGCTTTGCATTAGAGAAAGGATTAGAGGTCTGTTTACAGCGTCGGACTTTAGTATTGAATTATTTATCAAGTAGTTTACCAGTGTCGTGCGACATTAATAGAGATATCTACGGTACGATAATTAATTATAATTTTATTAATATTACATAAGACATAAGTCCAGAGATAAATGCACTCTCGGAACTTGTAATTACACTTGTCCAATAAGATTTATTTTCCGGGGACTTATTATCTCTGTGCTATCATGGCAATAATAAAAAGAGCCATTGGCTATATGCTATACTGCATTTGTATACGTACCTGTTTATGTTTTATACGTAATTCCCACCTTGCGTAGCGTGCGTAGTGGGAATTATGAATTTAAATAAATCGAAGGCCACGAGTTGTCGATGTGCAAAAAATCGTTTGCCATTTTATTAGCGTTTGACTTAGAAGCAAAAACAGTGACTGTCACGTTACAAAGTGTTAAAGATACAACTTTAAAAAATCCCCATTATATATTATCGCACAAACATATTCCACGCATGAACCGTGCAGTAACGAGCATTGACGTAAGTGTCACGAGGAACTTACTGGTATTTTTTTGTAAATTCAAAAAGCACGATTAATCCACTCTTCGAAAAACATTCAGCTCAAAATTGCCCATTCTGCTTAATCGATCAAGTCACGAAATCTCGATTTCACGTCAACTGAGATATGACTTTCGAAAACCAAAAAAAAAAAAGAAAGAATTTCGCTCCCTAGACTTTACCAGCCTTTCGTTACATACATTAATATCGATTCTGACTTTCATATTCGTTTCCGGAACAAGTCTTTAATTTTCTCTCAATACAGCTCGTGTGTCTTGCACGTGTGTATCCGTCAATCGGAGCATGTTATTTTTTATATATACAAGTGTTCATACGTGCACTTGTACACAGAAACTCTCACGACAAGATGAGATTCTTTGGAGAAAACTTTTTTTCCCTCTCACTCTCTCCCGTACATACGCTACGTGGATATTCGAAGTCACGAAACAATCCACTCCCGATTCTGTATATAATTCAACATTCGTGCGTCATATTAACGCGTTTCCTTTTCACCAATATTTAACGTTGCGTATCGACGCACGTGCGTATTTGCCGACTATGCGAATCAGGCTGCACGCCCTATTTCCACTTGATCACCTACTACTAATTACAAGTGTCTACACCTTATATATACAGGCGTGCATACTGCACGGTTTACACCCTTCGTTAATTACATTGTATCGGTATACCGAATGACTTATCAGCATATATCTAGTGAGTGATACTCATTGGTATCGATGCTATTGATCATTGATTGACTGAAAATGGACGCGATTGAAATTAGAGCGCGTTTCGATTTTCTGCACATACTGTCGCACGTACAGTGCGTACCTGCGTGCAACCGGTAACTTGCAGGACAAACTCTCGCTTCCGCGTATGGCATTCTCGATTTCTCGGCATCTTTTTATGCCTTTTAGAGAAACCGTCCTTCTGTCAGTCAGTCATTTATTCAGTACGAGTCAGTTTAGTGCATTTTCGTAGCCATTTTAGAATTCTAACAGAGAGCATATATATATATATGCATTGAAGTGAATCGTGCCAATGCACAATCCTGTCGTGATTTCTTTCGCCATTTTGAAAGGTTTCTTGTGGATCTTCTACTACCGTAGAATTCGAGACAGAGTACGGCATTAGACCGTCTTACGTAAGTCATATGTATCTTGGTATTTGTATACTGTTAAATACCTCTTGAAAATTATTTAGCAGAGCAATGAATTTCATGCGAGCATCATAATGTGTGATATATTCTACTCATTGTGTACTCATCCTTCATCAGATAAAGTCTTGATAATTAAGGTGAAATAGGTAAACTGGCCACGGTCCCGTGAACGAGTTATTCGTTAGTCGATCTTAATGATATTCTTATAACCTACTATATTAATGAATTATAATTAATTTATTAAATTTATTATTATCATTAAACTATACTCTCTACACATTGTACGATTATGACTTTCCAATTGTGAACTCACGCTATTGCACGCTGCTCTCTGTACACCCGCTACATGCCTGTGTACTCACCTTAAAAGTCGTCACGACATAGGACAACACCTAGCCACAACTGACGTAATTTTATTGTGCAATGTTTAAGGTGTACATCGTCAACGACACTTGATAATTCGCATAACCCGATAAGAGACTTTTGCACGATCGCCATTTTAATATTCGCATTGTTCTCCGACTCATGACAAAGATATCCATAATCTATATCGCGTGAGATGTCCGTTAGAAAAATTCAAAATTATCACACGTTGATCTGCCAATTGTGCTATGAATTTCGAATTTTTATTATTATTATTACTATTATTATGCTCCGTCACATTCTCGTACAGTATCAATTATAAATTCTTACGTAAGTTTCAGAATTAACATTGTTTGTAGGTAAATATTTAATTTCGATTTTTTTTTTACGTCGAACTCAGAATTATGCGTTTCTAGTTACACAGCATCAGAGTCAATATGGCGATGCGTTAATTAAAGGCTTACTATATAGTCACAGTGGGTAGTGACTTATAGTATCAAGCCTCTCGTCCTCCAGCAACGTTACTACCACGGTGGTATGCTAACGTGGCATGACGTTGGTCCGTTAGACACTTGTGCCATCACGAATCGTGATCTTTGTTTACATTCTCGTACCGAATCCTACGAAGACGACGACGACGACGACGTTCACGATATTATGAAAGAAGCTTAAGCATCGTCTGGAATGGCACTCAGGTATCTCGTAGCGTGGCTATACTTTTTAGTATGCAAATACACAGTGTCACAGTGTCTTTGGATGGGAGTAAGAATTTATTTTTGGCATCGTCGATAACCTCGGTCTTTTTTCAATATACTGCTGGTATGATAAAAATATACATACTAGAATTTAGTACAAGGCATCGGTACGCCCGTTTGAAAAAGCACGAAGAACTATAGCTCTGAGTCATTGGTTGATACGAGAAATGGAAAAACGCTCTCTATCGCTGGTATGCTTGTAAAACATGGGTGTAGCACGGTGCGCAATAATGCAAAGAAGCGTGTGGATCAGGCAGTATTGTTGAGGTAGCATAGTGTGGTAGGAACTTTAGGTTACTCGACTGTAATTTTTATTTTGGTTTTTTTTCTGCAACATTTTTTCTTTACTTCCTCTTGCGTCTATGCTGGCCAAACTGCTTGGCACGAGGCGAAAGATTACGAGTCGCTATGGGGAGAGATGAGTCGTGGCATTTTTAACGTGCCTTATGATTTAATGCTGAAGAGAGACGGTTGTTCAATTTATTTAGGTAATTTTGCATCTTTGCAAAGTCAGGTTTGATTGTTTGCATTTTTCACTTTGCTATTTTACATGTATAATGCGAATTTATATTCGCGTAATAGGATTACGAGTAAGCCTGGTTTCACCGGGAAGTCGGTTTTGTTACGCGTTGGGGGAGGTACATGGAAATTGGCGGGAAACGGATCTTTTAATTTTGGATACTTTAATATATGTATAACGGGTGAATTCAGATACTTACATATTATTCTGTTATTTGGTTAAACAATTTACGAAACATATATATAGTATGAGCGTGGAATGAATTAAACTGTTTCGTCATTAACTGTAAAGTTCAATCGGTCAGTGGAACAATTCTGTAAATTTATTGATTATTAGAAAACCAGATCGGCTGGTTATCTTCGAGTGTGTTTATAATCCTATAGCAAATATTATAGGTATAGTATGTGTCATGCGATAACATATGTATGCGTTCGGTATAGAATAAAACTTGAATAGTCGATTCCCACATCTCCTATACCTACATACAAAGTCACACTTGGTTCGGGACAAAGTGCAATCGAATGGTGACGCTTTCCCCTTGGAATGTCGATGAAAAAGTAGAATATTTGAATACTAACGAGATTCGATCTGCCGTCTAGATACACCGTATAAATGGCCCGGTGTCAGCTTTTGCATTCCTGGCTGACGACCTCTTCTCGAATAGTTCCATAGATCAATCCTGTTTTCTCTACGTGAATAGAGATTTATTTTTAATTAGAAATTTGATAAAAATCAATATAAAATATATCGGTTCCAATAAAAACAAAAAAAAAAAAGAAAATATTCAAGACTTATGCCTATATCGTAGATATATATCATTTGGTCATTGTCTCTGAAGAGACATTTCATCAGTCCAATGACGTTAGAATTTCCATGTCACGAAGGAATGTCTGAAAAGAGGAAATCATACATCTGGTATATAACTAGTAATTATTATTCGAGTCAGACCGAATCTTTAGGTCTAGGTCTGTTCATAGATTTTCAGAATGAAATTGTCGTACTGGGTCTATTCATGTAAATCGTAAGAATGTCGTATGGCGTACGTGGGTAATTACGTATGTGCGTATCGGCACGCAGCCATTGAGCACAAGAGCGTCGTGAATAAATATTCAAGAAATGCGTAGTGAGTGGATATGGCGTAGCTACGTACTTGGGTTAATGAGACGAGTACTATGTACACAAATGGCAAAGATAGAAAGGTTGAAAAGGTATACGAAGCGTAGAAGGCCCCTGGTTAACGTAAGAAATCACAAGAATCGCGTGCCTCTCTGTCCTACTCGGCGCACTGGGTTATATACACGCATTATCGCATATTAAAGTATGCGGACGTACGTGAACGCTCGAGAAGCCTTCATCTCGGGCCTTGTTCATTTTATGCCTGTACCAGATAAATACACAGCCTTCTGCGGTCCACGCGTGTGGCATACTGATCGGTTTTACATACTTGACGGCGCGCCGTAAGCCTGACTTTCCGCGCATGCGCGTACGCGGGTGCGTACGAAACTGTGTCAGGGGAAAGTAAGCGCAGAACGTCGATTCCTAAGTTTGGCACGCTGTGTGCACGAGCCTTTAAGAATGATCTTTAAATCGAGCCTTTAACCCAGGGAGCAAAATCTTTTGTGAAATCGTGACAAGGATCTGTTAGTCTGGTGACTTCCGTACGTATATCCTCGGCACGTAGGTGCCAAACGATGTTAAATCGACGTACTTTGAGGTTAGGCCTCCTAGAGGATCATGGGTAGACTGTTGCTTCTATAGATCTCCCATGAGATCCCATAAGCCGTGGCTCCATGAGTCCGCAATCTGAGCTATAAGAGATCCTAATGACCGCCTTCAGCTATAAACTCTGAGAGACCTACCGTCTTTTTCTCTGGCAACTTTTTTTTTCCTTTCTCTTTTCTTTTGACCCTTCTTCCTTGCCGCTTTGCCCGTCCTTCGGTTCACTACTGAACCTTGTCTGTGCGTTACAACGTGGATCGGTAGCGAGTAATTGCGTGAATAAAAAATGTTCATGATGACATTTGACGTAATGGGTAAAGTTGGTTTTTTGCTTAAAAGTTATTTATTCATTCTTATCTTGATATCGTGGATAATAAAGCATGATCTTCCTGTTCGAGCTAATAGACGGGGAGGGTCCTTGCCATTCATGGAATGCGGCTGGAATCGAATTAAAGAACAAAGCGAAAGTGAGTCGTGCCTCGGTCTACGGTGGCTTCGTAAGGCTCGCATCATTCGTAATAGTAATTCGACGAGCGGCGTCGGCGTCGAGGTCCTTGCCATTCCGCGGAACGCGGTCGGCAATTCAATATAAGGAACAAAACGAAAGTGAGGCGAGTTCAGTTCACTTGAGTCGGGTTCAATTCAATTCAATTGAATCCGTGGGATCACGTCCTTGGCCCGGGATCATGTGCGTATATATACACACGCATACCTGCTTTATAATACAGCTTCCAATATATCCGGTAACCTGTGTGTATCTATTATCATACGTCACAAGATCCTGAAGAACGTATTGAAACCCGTGGGAATTTTTTATATTGGTATTACGCAAGACCCACGATCGTTTTGAAGATCGAAGTCAAGGTCGTTGATAATAAAACAAAAATTGATCGAATCATTTGCAAAAGTGAAAATAATACGAAAGTTGACATTTTGGATTATCAATCGGAACAAAGAAAATCGTGGAGGATTTCTCGGTATACTAACAACAGTGGAATTCGCTTCGAGAATTTTACTGCCGTTTCGCACTGTTTAACGATCGGTCAGCTGCGTCCGAATATTTGGAAAAAGAATATCTCTTCACGGAACAAGATGAGTCCACGGTTCAAAGTGCACCGATTCTATTTCATTGGAATTCTAAGCGTAATTCCGGTCTTTATTAATAAGCCGCCCTCATATGGCTGGGTAATTCTCAACGTGCACGGTGGTTACGGGCAGTTTAATCTGGCTCGTGCAGGAATCTTCTATAGCCAGTAGGTCCAATTCGTCCTGGAACATTTACCAAACGCTAATCGAGTCGCGTGCACCGTGAGGGCTTTCGCTCGCCTTTAAACTTTTAATTAACGAGGCAGAGTCTCACGAAGCCTAGGAACTTCCTTGAGAACCGCCATAAGGAAATTGAGTCAGAGTGAGGTGGCGGCGTTAGCTTGCTCTCGTGTCTCATCAGGTAGTTAATGCACGTATGGGCATTAAAGGGTGTTTCGTAGCAGAAGCCCTTCGCGACTTTCGTATTAGAATCCTTGCGCATTTATTCTTAATAAAGTGTGGACGAAAAAAGAAAAAGGAGGATGCAACAAATTCTCGACGAAAACCTTGCAGAATCGCGAAAGCGACGTCAATCGATTATTTTCGCTAATAATTCAAGAACTGTGACGTCAGTGGACAATAACTCTTCTTCGGTACACCGGGTAGTCTTGTACCACATAGAGAGTCTCTTATTTATCTGCGAATGGCACAGTGCTTTCGTTTCAATTGAATTTTGACAATCAATGAGAAATTAATGAAAATAAAAAGAAAAGTTAAATACAGTATACATACATATATACATTTTTTCGAAATTTTACTGTGTCTTCGTTCCTATTGAATTTTACAATAATGTACTAAATTCAATAACGGTTGTACGAAAAATCTATAAAAATCATCGCCCTGGATTAGCCAAGTTGACCCCAAGTGAAATGGCTGAAAGCCAAGTCGAATGAGTCGGGGTGCGCGACCGCGGGAATAGGGGAATAGTCGTAGGTATCTATCGTCATCCTGAACGTTTCTTTCGCGAGCCGAGCAAATCGATGCGGATCGGTCCGTAAAGAAATAGATGAAAAAGAAGAAGTATTTAGGTGCGGTACAAGCAGATAGAAGAAGAAGAAGAAGAAAAAGAAGAAGAAGAAGAAGAAAATGCAGCAGAGTCTGGAACCATAAAACGAGGCTTTCAGTAGCGTCAGTAAGTCAGATGCCCATATACATTAAATTCCGATGACACATTAGAAAAAAAAAAAAATTTTTTTTTTTAACTGCACCAGGTAATTTTTATAAATTACACGCCCCACCCACAAAAAAACCTGACAGTTAATCATAATGTTTTTTTGTCTTCCCTTAACCCTTTTTTCTTTACTCTCGTCTACGTCACGGAAATCGACTATAGCTATAGGCCTCAAGTATATGTTGCCCTCAGGGTATAGCGAGGCTATCTGGGTCACAATTAAGAAGAAAGCTATCTGCCTGATATTATTAACGTTTAATTGAACGACAAGGACTTTCCTGTGATGACGGTCTCTCTGCGAATGTCTTCCTCGGGACGGAAATATAGGAACTTTTACGTGTGGCACGCGTTAACGCTTTGGAAAGTTAACGTGGATTCTCATCTCGCGTTTACGGCGTTACGTTCTTCGGTGCGTGGACGCGTCGAGAGTGCATTCTCAAATGAATCTCGGTCTCTGGAGAAGTGAAAGAGAAAAAAAATATATATATGTAGTCCAGATATATAGTACATATATACATGTACGTACGGACTAGAAAAGTCTTAAGGCTGCACGTACGAATCTGATGGATAGGTTGGTTGGAATGTTTTTTTTTTTTTCCTTTTTCTTTTTTTCCTTTACGGTTTCATTTATTAATCCGCTCAGCACCGAGGTCGGCGCCTTTATTATCATGGGTGTTCCGTTGTTGCCACTTCACGGGCATCTCAATTTTCTACTTCCTCGTTGCAGTAAGTAGGAAATATTTTAACGACCGGCACATGTTGTGCAACGGGTATGATACTTCTTTACGTATTACAGAGACGAGTTATAATGCGTGTGTGTGTATATATATATATACTTGTTCTAGTACTGTAGCTTTTGTTGATGCGGAATGGCCGGGATTGCCAGGGCTGTTCGCCATATGGCCGCTGAACACTGTTGCGATCTTTATAAAAGCCACCTCTGATGCTCGGATGAAATTAAAGCACGACGAATACTTGGCTTAGGTCATTTCGAGTGCATTCGCACGTTCCGGATGCACCGCCTGCGATGTTTGCATGAACTCCTGCTGGAATGCACTTCGCATCTTTTTTATCTTTGAAGGGGTTAGACGCGTGTATGCATATGTGTACATATATATATGGTGAGGATGCTTAAAAGACTCTTGTCACGTGGAAATGTTCCTTTTTTT
>JARPRG010000274.1:1724961-1735647 GCA_031001745.1 Hartigia nigra
GAGAGAGAGAGAGAGAGAGATATTGGAAGTGAAAAAGATACGACGAATAAGAGAGAGCGAGAGAGAGAGAGAGTGTGGGGTGAGGGGGGATACAGGGAAAAGAAGGAGGCGTATTGTCCTGGGTCAACTTTTCGTCAAGGCCGATTAAGGTCGTCGCTTGATGGAAATCGAGAGTGACCTTCCGTCGTTCTCAACGCTGCTGTTTGCCGACCATCTGGCAATATTGACATTCTACGTGCTCATAAATGCGTAACGGCTCGCGCGAACGACACCGACGAGAATAAATTCAGGGCTCGACGACGGCAATCGTCGAGGGTCCTTTAGACGCTCGTGCCGATTGAGAAACGGACAATGATAAATTAAGTAAAATCGCTTTCTTGCGAACGAGTAAATCGGTAAGGAGAAACTACTTTTGTTGTCGTTGTTGTTGTTATTGTCGAGGACTAAGCCTCGTTGCGATAGGAGCCTAAATACGGCTTCCCTTACGAAGGAATAATCATTATGCGTGTCACGTGTTTATAGCTACACATCCGACAGACACGGCTGATTATCCATTCGTAAGGTATCTCGTGCCAAGGATAATAATCTCGAAGGTAAAAAAGATAAAAGTCCTTTGTCCCAGACGCGACCCTTCCATCGTGTTTCAGGTTAATCTTCGACCAGTATAATTGTATATAGGTCGTGTAGCTACAGGGATACTCTTATCAGTGACGTCACGCTTCTTCGAATGTATCATTCAAAATGATTTCATCATCTTGAACGAAAGTGTTTCTTCGCCACTTTCCGTTCTATGACTCTGGTTAGGCGTTGCTGGTTACTCAGTGATTCCAAAGAAAAGGAAGCTGCAGCTAAACCACCTATATGTATACAGGTATATAGTGTTTACGGTACGTTAAATAGGTTTGACAGGCTAGTTTACGTAGAGCCACGCGCGAAACGAGAACCGACGGGAAGAAAAGCAATGGCCGTCAACGTCCCCGTACGCTCTCAGTGAGGAACGTCTTATCGAAACGTATTTGAAACGAACGACTGGCTTCTGCGGTTACTAACTATAAGGTTTACGGCTTTCCTTCCGCATTCTAAAAATTCTTCGGTTGCGAGTTCTGATGATTTCTAATGGACGAGTATATGGAGCCGTGGGATATAGCCATATTCTTTTTCTTTGTTTCTGACTATGCGCCCGATCGCCTCATTGGGTATCTGCCTTTACACTGTAAGCGCCCGCAGGCGCTGGCTTCTTTATAATTTTCTGTGTGTCCCGACGGCAATCGGCGTCCTTTGCACGAGATTTCTAATAGTCTTTGTGATGCTTTTTTTTTCTTGTGAATTTTTTTTTTCTTCTTTTTTCAAGAAGAATTCGAATCTTCTTTTTTTTTCCTGTCTGGTTCTTCGCATCGGTATGTTCTATACCAGCATCCTCCTGTAATAATTCTATCGGCCGATCATCGGCTACTTGATTGCTGGTGCGAAATTATGTTACGTGTATATATATATGTATGTAAGTGCGAATGGGTGTGCCACGATACTGTAGCTGTCTTAGTATGACCCAGATGCTTTGCGAATGAAACTCATCGAGTAACCATTCTTGACATCCTTGGTCCCGATAAGCGTCCGGGAATTTCTTGGTACTCCTCGCAAAGCCGCTTTTGCGCGTCGCGACGCCCGCTAAGTCATCGAGCCGATTCGCAATCTCGCCGTGACTCGGCTCTATACGGATAAATTTCTGTCGTGCCAATTGTTTAGAGAGACTACACGTATAAGCAGAGCTCCGAAGGACGATTCTGGTCTATTCGTCATCTTTGAGAATCGGAGTGACCCAATTTATTAGCGTTCATACCCATTTCTTTTTTATTAAATTCGCAAAATTCAGATCGACTGGTCCGATGAATTTTGCGTAAAATTTTGCCTGCAATTTTTAAATTATATACAGAATCATTTTTTTGTTTTCTTAATGAAATTGGGTAATCCACCTATATTACTGGTTGAAGCCATTATCAGTTTACATGTGTCCAGTTAACCAACGCATACTTGCAATTGCTCTCAGACCGTGCGATAGCCTTTCTAATCGGCGATTCGCGATTCCGGCATGTTCGCCAAACATACTTCACGACCTATCGAACGCTGATCGTTACGAAATTGGCAATATTTATCGCTAGCGTTTTACAAGAGCTCCTTCAAAATTTACCTCACATCCGGACTCTCGAAATCTTTCTAATTGCCAATCACGTCGCGACCGTATTCGCGTCTCGTACGTACACCTGAGAGCCAAACGTGTCGTCTTATCGACCTATGAGGATGCGCATGCATGTATACTTATACTGCCGCGTAGAATAAAACGTCACGTAGAAAGCACGGTATTATGCGTTTATAGGGTGGCACAAAAATTACGGCATACTTTCTACGATCGAGGTCCCGCGACAGTTATGATGATTGAGTGTGATTATTCTCTCTATGAATGACGATCGGTCGCTCTTATTAATAGCGTCATTTGTCTCGCGCACTCTTCCTCGACTCTCGTGTCAATTTTTCAATGGCTTCTCTCATTTTCTCCATTTAAGATTGCAAATCGCATGGTGAAATCTCTCCATACGCGGTACGCATATTCCCCAAGAAAAAGACGTATAGTAGCTTGCGAATAACACGGAGGCAGCGTTTCTTGCACTTAAAAAAAATACTTATAGTGTGACGTAAGATTATTTCAGTCATTAATTAATATATATATATATATATATATATGTATATACGGTGCGACCTTTTTCTTCCTTTTTCTTTCATTCTCGCGCGTAATTAGACGACTTATCTCATCGTGTTCATCTTCCGAGACGTTCATCATCCCGCCCTCGTTCCTTTTTTTCCAATTTTTTGTTCGTCTTCTTGTCCCCTTTGCTCCTTCCTTTCCTCTCTCTCTCTCTCTCTCTCTTACCCCTTTCTCTCTTGATAGCCGCGCAGCCATTGTTTGAGCCACGAAAACTGGGCCGCTCATGCTTCGTCGATTTTTTTCCATATTCATGACATGTCGTTTTGTCCTTTTTCGACATCGTTCTGTCTTCCTCACTCTCGTGCAGTTTTTCGCTGGAACGTCAAAATAAGAAGTATCCTCGCGCGTGCCGTTGCGTCAGAAAAAAACAAAAGAAAAAAAACTACAGTATGACTCAAAAGATAATAATCACATTTTCCGGAAGTCATGTACCAACATCTTTAGATACCGAAGTTGAATGTCACGTACCCTCGTATCAAAATACCAGGACTCTAAGTATATCATTGTTAAACGAAGCCATGAACTGTAAATGTAATTAGACAAGCAGAAATACATAATGTCCGTATATATTTTTATACTTTATAATAGTCCTTCTCGTTACTCCGTCGTTTTGCTATGGAATTCATTTAAAGTCCAAGGTTTCCCACGAACTGTACACAAGTCCTTCGAACTGCACCTGCCAACTGAAGTGGAAAGAAAACGTGAGCCAGGACTTAGCATTCTAAAGAGTTCATCAGCTAACGGAACATCCCAATCGGAAGTAGACGATACTTACCTTATGAATTAGCAGTCCGAAATACGAGATAGATGATTGACCTGTTCGCATTCCACGTCATTAATATGAGTCATGACATCTATGTACAGCTACGTATACGCATGTATATATATATATATATATATATACGGATTTGCCTATGGAGAAATCTCATTATACAATTCTTTGATCGAGCAGCTGGAAAAGCCAAGAAACATTGGCTGCCGACTGGTAGGTACCTACCTACAGGCTGCTTCCGTGTTCACGCCCGAGTATGTTAGTACCTGAACGAGTATGCCCCTAGTATGCTCTCCAATATCCTATTACGAGTATATGAGTATCAGTACCGAGCGGTGCCAATGCGAGCAGTAGTAGAAGCTGGAAAATAGGAAGAGTAAGAGGGCAGAGTGAAATAGGGAGAGGATAGGAGAGTAAGAGAAAGGAAGGGGATAAAGAAAAAGAGAGAGAGAGAGAGAGAGTGTACCGGTATTTACTGATGCCAAGAGCACCGCCGGCGTACGTCGTCGTTCCTGAGCATTGCCCGCGACCGCATAGCCTAGCCTATGCGTCTAATGGCCGCATAGCGAAGCATAAACGCGATTTATGTTGTTATATAGCAGACTCGGTTATACCGAAGGTAACTCCTGGATCGTATACGTATAAGATACGTAGAGGATATACCTGGTTTCCAAGACGTTTACTCGACTGGCGTCTTACTGCTGTTTAGCGTGTCTGGTTATGTTAGAGACTAAATTCAATCGTTGGTGGAGAAATGACACGTGGGGGAATGACGGATAAAATTTGGATATTTTTAAGGTAAGGTAAGGTAAGGTAGAGTAATTTAAAATATATTTTTTTTTTGTTGTATTTGTTAACATCGACTACGGAAGGACTTTTGACTTCCTCTGTCCTTACGGAGAATGTCGCGGGAAGTCATTGTGCCGCGAAAGCATAAAGCCAGGTTAGTTCGACTTAAGAAAGGATACCCGTTATGATGATTATCATGCGTTCAACGTGGTTGTGGTTAGGTCTAGCAGTCCAGCACGAGACACGCTCTTTCGCGTCCTCGAGGAAACTGTTATTCCAAGCGGGATGCGATATGCAGATTTCCTGATGCGCTTTCGTTCTCCGTTTTCTCGGTTGATACTGGGGCGTCGCGCATGCGCGGACGAGCTCGGGCTGAAAGATGCGCGGTAAGTTAATAAGTACGGGAGAGGTTATGTTATTGCTAAAAGGATGACTTCTCTTTGTTGTTGTTTTAGTCTCTTGTTTTATATTATTGCCATAAACATAATGAGCGCTGAGAGAATCCCAGCAGCGGTCTAAAGGGAGTCAACGGCCATACTGGCATTTCCTTATTTCTCCACTCGCATTCCTACGTATTGTCGGGTCGTTAAGTACCGGCAGTGAAATTGATGCTGTAAGTGTGAAGAGCCGAAGTAGGCGAACGAGGCGAAGAGCGAGCGAAGAAATTCAACGGCTTAATACCCTATTACGATCTGGGTGATCGGCCGGACGGGCCATCCATAGTCGTTGGTCTGATTGCTTTTGAAAATCGAGATCCTCCGACGATTATTCCTTTATTAGTCTTCGCTCCTATCGTCGTGTCTAATCCGTGGCCGGCCTAAGGTCTCCCTCATCCGTCTTCATTAGCGTCCCAACAAGATATTCCAAACTTTTGCCTATCCGACCGTTAACAGAGCTGCGCGCGCATTCCGCTGACTATTTCAAACATTTCGGCAGCCATTCGCTAACGAGAATAAAGTACAATTCGATTCGCCAATAATACATAGGTGTTCGTTGCGAAAGAAATTCTTTGTTTTCAATAATAAATTTGATCGTCCTATTACGATCGTCTTTTCATCTTTCTCGTACACGCGTCTTCGGACACGTCGTTACGTGGCTCAGGGCGTCGCGTGTCAGCGAGCAACGGGCTCGTCTCATAATTTCTACGTCCGCAGTGCATCTACTGTATGCGAGTCTTCCTGAAGAAATGATCGCAAAACCGTTGCGTGCCCTTCCCTCTAAGACGCGTACACAACGAGAGTCAAGTAGACGCAAGTCAGGTAGGCAGATAAGACGTAGAGAAATTATAGCGAACGTAGTATGGAATGCACGCGATGATTCCTCCGTGTATAACCACGGACATCTAAAAATAGATATACTGGACTCTGATAACGTATACAAAATTACCAACGATAACTTGTACGTGGTGGTGGAGGGAGATGGCAGAGAAAAGATTCTTCCTCCTATCCCCGTAGAAGACGCTTCCCCCATAGAAAGTCCCAAGAAAATAACCCAAGGCGTCTCTTTGCTTTTAAAGTGTCTTAGACTTGCATCAGTGTCAATGGCCATTTGTTATATTTTATCTCTTTCTTTTTTTTTTTTTAGCCTTGCCTATGTTTACTCGACGCAGGTATACGCATGTAGGTACACACGTATATTTTAGCACGAATTAACGCCTCTGTCGTACCACTCGGCAGAACTGACATAAGGGACTCGGGAACGTATGCGAGCCATTTTGTCTCTAGCTTCGTACGAAGTTACATTATTATTTTTTCCGTCCGTTCAATCGTACACATCAAATTTCGTCCTGGACGCTTTGATATCCTGACCGGATAAGAAATACGATTTAAGTAGGATTCGAGAGTTCTTAAACCCCAAAAGGCATAACAAAGGAAATGGCCTAAGGGGTATACGTATTCGCGAGCGAGCGAAAGGCGATTCGCGAATGCGGTATGCGTGTACTCCTTTCTTTTTTCTTTTTTTTTTTTTGCGTTTCATCAGCTATTCCCGTCAACCCCCTACCCCACCCCTCTCTCTCTTTTATTTCACTTTAATTTCCTCTCGAGCTATTCATCTCTACTCCGTACATAACTCGTACGTGTTTATTCTCGGTATGCGTCTCTCTAAAGGATGTAGAACGACTCTCTCTCCCGTGTTTCTCTTCCTCTGGAAGAAAAGCCCCCCGGGGTTCCACGTGGTGTGTATACGTACAAAGTGCAAATGATCATATTGACCATCGCGAAACGAGTGAAACCTGTCGTAAACCTTAAACAATCCAAATGGTCCCGCGTGTATGTGGATACGTGTAATTATATGGTTCGATTTGACCCCGATCGATAGATCACGCGACAAGAAAAAATTTTACCGTCTAACCTAACCTTATTGCTCTATGCCTACCTGTCGGAGCGTCGAGCGTCATTCCTATGTTAAAATCCATATGTGGACACATACGTTGCTCAATTTTATCATACGCCATCAATCTTCCCAGGAAGCAATCCTCTATAGAATCTATACTGTACGCGTTGCCAGGACTTGGAGAATTTGCGTAGGATATAAGTGCGTGGGACATCGTCTTTTGCAGCCTTGCTACCTACTGGGACTAGGAGACATATATTACTTAGAGTTGCATCTATCTGTGCATATATATATATACATATATATATATATATATATATGTATATATATATATATATATATAAATACGTACTTATATATCTATACGATTATAAACTGGTACGCTATGTGCGTGGGTCGATTACGCAAGAAAATTACGTTACGGGATCTGACGTGTTTCTATATGGCGTCTATTCATTACGGACATCCCATTTTCACCGTAACGTAGAAATAGCGATATATATATATCGCTATATATATATAGTATATCTATATATATATAGATATATATATATCGCTATATATATACTATATATATTTTGTCTATATATATATAGACTTTTTAGGATAATGCGGTATCTATCTGTGTATATATATATAGGATTGAAGGCGTGCCTGATAAACTTCCTTCCTAAACGACTTTATATGAACCCTACCCTCTTTCTGTTTGGCCTTGCGCAATAGACGTCTGTGGCTTTGTACAAATGCAAATGGCTGAAGGAAAACATAGAATGACTTGTACTACTGTGTGACTGTTCTTTTCAATTTTTATGTGTGTGGCTATATATATATATATATATATATGGTCTACTATATATATGGCTATATATATATATATATATATATATACGGGCAACTTTAAAAGCCACTTCTCTCATGCATATATGTATCCGACACGGTATTTAGTGTGCACATATCCGCGCGCTCTGACACGTGCGCTGCTACGCGCTAGGAACTTCAAGGAGCGTCTCCATACGAATATAGGACGGAAGTGACATGAGGATTTGTGTAAATGATTTCCAAGTAGACTAGAAACAAAGTTGCTTTTGGATCGCGTGCATAGAGAATACCGCAAAGAGTCGAGTCGGTACGCTTGTAAGTGGATGAAAGAATTCTTTTAAATCGGAGGAATCAGGTGTTGCGTCAAACGATACCTGGGTTGGGATTTTGCAAAATATTCTTTTCTTCTACTTTGTTCTTTATTTACTACAGCAGGGGGGCCACTAAGTAAATGCCTATAGACAGAATCGTTACGTCATTCTCATACAGTAATTTTCACACGAACGAAATATATTATCTCATATGAAATTTCGGCGAAATTCTCTTTTCTTAAAGTCGTCTGGTTTCGTTATGGAATTTCTCCCGAGGCGATACCCAGGTATATGCATATATATATATATATATATGTATGTATAGAGAGCGAAAGAGAAACACGTGGATCCACCTGTAACCGAGAAACATCATTTTGAAAGGATCCATGGGTATGAGACCCCCGCGGGCCATACTTGTAACTTTCTATCAGGGTTCCGTAAAGCAGTCTGACCTGTACTGCCTATACCTACTGTATACTTTCGATCGGAAGATACGGTAATTTGTGTAAAGGGGGAGCCGGGTTATACGTTGGGCCCCTGTAGGTCCCTATATATATATATATATATGTATATACGTCTTGAGAATTTCGGTCGATGCCACGACCTACGTGCTGAACCATCAGGACCTCAGCCGGTCCAGTCTCTCCGATCTTCGATCATCCAATTCTGCGAGATGACTTTCTTTCTCGCACGGGCCACGTGACCTCGATCTCTTTGGTCCTCAATTTTTTTTTTCCACCACTTACCTTCTCTCTCTTCTCTCTACAACGTCCTCGTCCTCGTATCTCCGTACGATTTTCTCTTGTTTTTCATCGAACACTTGCCCATGGCCCGGCTGTTCGCACGGGCGCGTGCATGACCGAGATCGTTTTCGTGATTGGTTCTCGTACGCTAAAGTAATAAGATAGAAGTATATATATATATATATTTAAGTATATAATACACTTGTACCAGGATCATGCAATAACAGCTATGTACGTGACAGATCGTACCAGTAGATCTTTTGAGAGTAACGGTGCCGCCAAGATTTTCCCATAAGATTCAAGACCGGCAGCATCAGCTTCACGATTTCACGTGAAAATTCTTATCATTCTCTCAGGCCTCTTTCACCAAACGAGACTTTGCGTGAGACTCCGAGTCCAGAGGTTCGGCTAATTTCGTCGTATCTCGTTCCGCGCTTCTTACGTTAGACGTTTAATCGTGAGAAATTCGTTAAGAAAAATCACAAGTTTTTTTTTATCTCTGATTCCGTATATTTATCGAAGGATTTGGGAATAGACTTTCGTTATATTTTGTTGTTCTTTTCTTTTTTTATCGTCTCTGATCGAAATTAAATTTTCGATTAAGGGCTCAAGGCTTCCGCGAGGCTGGAGTAACGTGAGTTGGCAATTTTTTTTAAAGGGAGGGACTCCACCTCGATCCGCGCCGTTAAAAACGCATGGATTATGGTTCTTGCGCGATACTTGGGAAAGTCTTGCGCGCATCCAATGTGCACTGAATGCATTTGTGAAAATTGCAAGTAGACCAACGTAAGTACTAGGTGCATAATGCACCTTGCAAAATGCATGATTATACGACTCTTTCGTAGCAATAAGAGTCACTTGCAATATTATAAATTTTTTAACTGAAAATAATATTTTGTTTGTTTGTTTGAAATCCGACAAATTTTTGTTGACTGCAAAAATTTGGTCAAAAAAATAATTTTGAATTTACGCAATCGGTCGATAGTTTTTCTTTGTACCGATTAACGATTATTGTACAGTAAATAGTGTTTGTCACGCAACTCGGGCCTGATGCGTCGCGACGCCTTTGGGTGGCCTCGTCGTGCACTGACTCATCCAGGAAAACGAATGAAGATTATTTGCGACACCTTTAGGCGCTCCGCAAGCAGAGACCAATTACGCTTGCGTTACGTTAATGCCCGAGCGAGAACTCCGCGCAGCTATTCAGGATTAATTAAAGGGTCTGTACCAGCAGAGAATTTATGAATGACGCCACGAACGGCCCACGATTCACGACTGACAGGACGCGGGGGGACTCCTTGGAAAATGATTAATTAAAGGGATACGCCCTACGGTATTTAAGAACTTTAATCACGCCTTCGTCCCAGTCCCTTGTATAAGTACGACGCGTCCCTGACTAAATTAAATATTAATTTTTATCGTAAAATCACTCGTTAACGAGCTAGAGACGTTCTCGCCCGAGTATATACATAGATATACTTTGATTTGCATTGAAAAATCAATGATAAAAATCAATTCATTAACGCCCATTCATTCTTCATATTTTTTAGTCGCACGCAATTCGCAATTCATTCAGCTACACAGATACGACTGCATACATAACCTGTAATTGAGAAATTAACGAGGAATTCTCATTGGCAGCGATCAACGTAGGCGAATTAACCTTCTCAGCCTCGACGATCTCTTGCGGTAGGTAGCCTGAATAACTTCACGGTATAGATCAAAGCGGTATAGCACCTGCTGCTCGATCTAACATGGCGGCGGGTTATTTCGAAGTTACGATTCCTGACTAATTAAAGGGTTCGGGTCGAGGTCTCGGTCTCGATTTATGGAGTTCGACCAGCGAAAAATCGATATCCGACGTCGATGCGGTAGCCTGGCTCAACGCGCGATATATTACATCGAGAGCTCTGTATACTGTATACGTATTCCTGGGCTCGATAAGTCGCGCCATGGAAATCGAGAGGGAACGGCATCCGAAGGATCTCAGCGTCAATTAAGCAAGAGTTGCGAGACAGGCCTAGACATATGCTCGCGCAATCTGCATTTACTTAGCCGAGAGTTGGACGAAGGATTCGTGACGCCGTTTATAAAGCAGCCCAGAAGCGAGAGAGGGTCGTGTCGTTTGTGGATTCATGAAAACTCACCTTTATTCTTTGG
>JARPRG010000274.1:1741448-1755009 GCA_031001745.1 Hartigia nigra
AGAGAGAGAGAGAGAGAGAGAGAGAGAGAAAGTAAATATAATCAAGGTTCTTAAAATCCTAAAGGATCGATATGATAGTATGAATATCGTGAACAAATGCTTATTTTACGCTTATCCCATGAACCAGCTGAAAACGGTGAAAGCGACTATCGTATAATTTCGTATTAACCAAAATTTCATAGTCGTATACGTTAGCCCGTGTGCGCGCAACCATCCTATGAAAATATTTCGTCTAACAAGATTCCCTTTATTATAGGAAGTTTCGTAGCCACTTAAACGCTCGTCCATCAAAGAAGGAGCCGAGGGATTCACTTTTAACGATACGGACTCTTCGAAACTCTCCTTAAGGCTCGTTCCTCTCTACCTTGTAATATACCATATCGATATATATAGGTATACTACTCGTTCGATGGGGGCTAAATACAAAATAATTGTAGGCCATAACTAGTGGCCAGGTATTTCATTAAACTACCTCTCTTACGCATCCATTTGCAGAGAGAATAATGTAATTGTTTCTTCATGATGAGTTATTGATGAAAGTTATATATATATATATATATATACCTATTGAATCCTCTACCATCCATCCCTCCTTTGTCATTAATTAAAATTAGGAGAAGAGTACAAAAAATTAATTATCCAATCGAGATTGAGTGGCGAGAGATTAGATCGGCTGAGCAATTCGGCCGTTTCATTTTTAGCCCTACCGATTAATGGTACGCTGCGATTAGACTTTTACGAGGCGACTCTGCAGTGGAAACATCGATCTCACTTTGCCAGGGAAGAAAGTGGGCTTATAGTCAGACGTGCTAGTGGATACAGGCAGCACGTACCTATATGTATATATGTATGCGAAGATCCGTTTTGAAATTACGTGCCAGAGGCATATAGGCTTGATGATCGTTTTCCAATATGGCGTATGTATATATACGTAGCTCGAAGGATTTTGCTGGGATATCTTGATGTTACGTAACCACATCCCGAGAATGACGCATTTACGAGTAATTTTGATGTTCCTCTAGAGCTTTTTGAAATTCGACGTAACGAGTCGAATTACGGGAAGGGCTTGTTGTTACTTGGGAAAAGAGTTCGTGGTTGGGCGAGGCTGGTGACGACGATGGCGGCTGTGGTGCTGTATTTGAATACGGTTTTTTTTAGCTGAAAGGACGAGAGTCGACGTGGGCGGCCTCATTAAATCACGCGCCTCTATTTTCCCTTACTCTCTTTCTCTCTCTCTCTCTCTTTATACTAGCTAGACGTTCCTCGGACGCTTCAAGTTCCTGGTAAATGTCGCGAAAACCGCATTTTTCTCGGTCACGCTTTCACGCTTGTTTATATAGGTGTACTTGTGTCCTGGCGTCTTAAAACTCTTCTGAATTCCGGAATATCCGCGAAAAATGACTTTGAAGATAAACGCGTTGTATTTTCCTGTTTTCTTTTCTCTTCTTCTTCTTTTTTTTTGGTACAAATCAGAATTAAAAGCAAAACTGTTTCAGAGCGGACGGCCATCTTGAGTTTCCCGACGTAACCCAGTACCTCCGTCGGTCTCTAACAATTATATCATAATAATTAATAATGTTGATTTCCACTTGTGATTATTGCCTGTAAATTCGCCTAATACTCAGGACACACGTACCCCGTCGTCATTTTGTCTCTTTTCTATCTAACCTCATTAGAATTAGTCATTAAATAGAATCTCGAATTTCGTCTTGTAGAATTGTCATCGGACATCGTGAACGTTTTCAAGTGTATTTACAATGGGCGACTTGTTATTATGCATTCAGTCTGTATTCTCATGGCTGCAACCTTTAAGTCGCGCAAACATTCGCATCAGTCAAAACCGTGTTTATGGTCTGATACCAAAAGGACTCAATTTACGGGGATTCTAATCCGTCGAATATATATATATATTCATATATATATATATATTACGCTGTTTGTTTTGACTCCAGCAGTAGAGCGACGCGAATCGGAAGCCTGAATCTTTCGCTTCTGTAAATTGCTCAAAGAGATCGTTACGAGCGAACGTTTTCCTTACAATTTCACGAGTCAAAGCTCTGCGGCGTACGGGGAGTCTACGTCGTCGAACTCTGAGAAAACTTATGAGCGTCTACGACAGATTGTTGATTTAGTCACCGCGACTAAAGCAAAGATCCAGTAAGAAGAAAACAAAAGAAACTGTCCCAGCGGCATTTCGGCATGTCCAAAGGAGCTTGGAATATGAGATTGAAGAATGATATAAAAGGGATCTGGGAACAATTTTTTACATAAACTGCTTTTACACAAAGCCATGAAACTTTATTACCGTCATTTTATTATACTTGTATTAGGAACGACTTTTTAGCTGGCATACGTCAGTCAAGTGTTTATGACGTAAGCGAGATAAAAGAAATCCATAAGGATAAAAGGGTAAGGATATCTTAAAACGCACTTTTCGTACTTTCTTCTAAAAAAAAAAAACCATTTAAGAAAGTCCTACCTTGCCCTCTTATTTTCTTCCTTTGTTTCCTTTCACGTAATCTCTGCTCTTTCATAAGATGCTTACTGTCGGATAAGATTCTTACGTGTCAACCTGTGTGGACACTCTTTATACCTTCGACCGTTTCAGGAGTTCAGGTCCTTGCTTGATCAGCCACTTGTTGCCATATATGTATATATATATTATATATATATATATATATATATATATAATACATACTGGCTATTAGTACTAGCATTGCTTTCTGACGTATTACCATGATAAGATTAAATCTCCAACATAGATGGTAGTACTTGTCTAAGGGTACATCAAGCTAGAGATAGTGGTTCCAGAAGTAGGTATAGTTAGCGAATACGATATAGGTATAGTGGATGGGTATATTGAAGTGGAGTACTAGATGCGAAGGAGATCCGATGAAGCCGTAAGAGGAAGTGAAGATGAAGGAGGTAAACTCGAGTAGCACAAGGAGAAGTCTTCTCTGTCTCTCTCTGTTTGTCTCTCTCTCTCTCGGTACCAAGCGGACGTCGCCATTCAAAGATCTTAGGGATTCCTGGCTCTCGCAAGGGAAATTTCGCCAGGAATCTACATGGCAATCAGTCGTGCATCGTCTTTCGTGAAAACTGGCCCGACAAATAATCCATTGAGCTAACTTCCCGATGAGGAATGCGGGTTCTCGAATCGGAAGCAAACAAGAAAGGGCAATAATGCTGAGTCATCTCGTTTATGCGCTCGATGCCAGGATCCATCTTGGATTCAATCAGCATCATTCCCACTCGCCATTATGGTACTTGGAACTCGGTGTCTTCTTTTTCTCTTCGTTCTTTCTCGTCTTAGTCGAATATTTTTTCCCTTTTATCTTGAGGCACTTTACCTGAAATATTCTACGCACGCAAATGGGATACATGATAACCAATTTTTGTGGCGCGGATTGTACCAATTTTCGGCATTGTTTCTTGGTGGGATCATGGTTTTGCGGGTAGAGACCGGAAGTGGATGATTTCTTATAGATAACAAATAGGCACGTCTTACTTCGCGCTTGGCTGATTCCATTCATACAGATACGCTCGGAAGAACGAGGGTACGACGACATGGAAGGAAATCCCGACTGAATGACACTGTACAATTTTACAGTCAAAACAGCGGCTCCTGGTCGACGCTTAAAAAAGTTCTAAACAAAAATTTGACTTGGGATGGTTAATTCATTGTGATAGAAGGTCGAGTTATTAGTTTGGCAAGGTTTAGCTATATCGGTGGATATACGTGGCTGTATCCAAGTTTGAACAAGTATTAGGTCATCCGGATAACCTTCACCGAAGAAATATTGATTCTATCGGGAAAATTCCACGCGCCGAACATGTCCGGAGGCTGGGAAAATTTGACTCGACACTTCACGGGATACCGAACGGAATCCTATGGGACTCCCGGGACGATTGAGTGTATCCTGACTGGAATTGCTTCTCTGGGCTCGCACGAGAAGAATAACGTAGTGGACCGTATTCGGTCTAACGTCAGAAATAATTCATCTCCTGACTTTGAGAATCTTTTGCCTGAACTATATATATATATATGACGAGACCATAACAGGAATATCATCTTAGTATGGTTCCATATCCACTTTTTTATCATCACTGCAAGAATCAAAAGATGCCTCCGAGCACTGAAGGTTATTAACTATATTACGGGAGTATCCCGATAAGCTTGAAATACGTATAATACCGTATTTACCATAGGAATATTCACGCGGAGACAAGGAGACGTCGCGACGGCCGTCGTTTCTATTGAAAACTGACTAAAGCTACCGTACAGTCTTAAACTTGACTGTAACATGGTTCCTAAAAATCAAAGGAACTTCCACGGACACTTTCGAGAATCCTTTAAGTCCGATTCGCATGCGACGACGAGGTTAACCATATTCCCTTACGATGGCGGGAATTTTGAAAAGAGCTGACACGACGTCGCTTGAAATTTTCCCTATATCGTCCATTAAAGATGAAGCGAACAGACGATGGACGTCATTATAAAAATCATGGGTTCCCCCCCCCCCCCCTTTTGCCCCGAACATTGTGGATACGCCCAACGACATGGATTTTATTACTGGCGACCCCTGCCACCCCCCTGTCCTCTCTGTTCGTCTCAGCCACGATCGAACAATCTTGTTTCCATGGAATTTACGAAGATTTTAATTGCTGGATTCTAGAGGCAAAGTCTCGTGTCAGCGATGTCATTAAGGGGAGGGAATGCCGACTTTATCCTCGGTTTTTTTTTTTTTTTTTGAATAAATGGAAATGTCAGCTGGTGGTGTATAATTCTAATGGAGTACCTCAAACTGGGGATGCGGCTTAAGGAGATGAGATTACATGGCTAATTGGTAAAGCAAACTAAAAATTACATCGAACGAAATTTCTAAAGCGGATCAAAATTCAAGAAGCTCACGTATAATAAGATTAACGAAGTAGAAATATCGTCATTTTAAACGTCACGCTGCCGGTAAGCTTGCAATCGCCGTCTGACGCTAATCCTTGACACAGGATATAATTATTATGACTGTTTGATTACCTGATATTATAAACAAACGACCATTAAACGCAAAACAAAGTATCAATGACAAAAAGAAAAATTATTCTACACTCAAAAATATATTGAAATATTGGATCTGTGTGGATACGCATGCAGCGAATACCACATCGTATCATATTCCGTGCAAATATATGTAACTACTGAAATACTATATGTAGCATAATTGACGACAGTAGCAGCCATTATGGAAAATATTCAATGGATACTAAATACAATATGAGGTATTAAGGTCGATTAAAAATTCTTTTTGAGTCAAAGTCGTGACGTAACCCAACAACACGTATACCACCACCCGTGTAAATTACGTCATACGTACGTAGATCAGAGCCAAAGGAATACGTAAAATAAATTTGAACGAAGATAAAAGTAATAGAGAAGAAAAATGTTTGAAAATTTTGTAAGATCATAATGTATCGTCCGGGTGTTATTATATAATGTATACGTACGGTTTATATAATATAAGTTACGTGTAAATGGAGACGGATCAAGTAGTAGTGTGACGTAATACAACAATGTAATACTGCAGAAAAATCCGAGTAGAAAATTGTCTGCCATAAATACAACGGCTTTGGGGTTATGTGTTCGTTATTCCACAGGTAATAACGGTCGTCCGTACTGGATGATTAATGTTTAAAATTCTCGAGTGATATTCAGTCTCATCCGATACTATAATAATATATAGTTTGAACTTAATACGCGTAACTGTAATACAAAATTTGAATAAGTTATACGCCCATTCGTTTTTGGCGCGCGATTCCCTAACCTAAAAATAGAGAAGAAGGTCGTTGCTTTTCTAGTTGCATTCTAACATGCATTCCACGCGCATACTTGCCTTGCTCGACTGGATTTTATGCACTGCGAATGCTGGGCGCCATTTCGAGACGACGCGATGCCACTTTGACAAGTCAGACGTCGTAAAGCGTCAGGACGCGCTGGCAATAACGTGCAACGACATCGGGACGACTTCCGGGCTTCGAAAGCCAGCACGAAAGTTATCGTGAAACGACATTGAAAATCGTGGAAGTTAGGCAACGTTGGGACTAACGTAATTGGTGCTCGAAAATAATACTGAAATTCCTTAGCCGATCAGCAGCTGCTGATAGAATAGAGCCATTGTCAACAATGAATTAGCCAGTGTCTGCTGAGCTTCTCTTGGCTGCCACCCATGCGTGCTGGCGCTCTTATATTTGTCCTTCGGGCGGAATCCATGCACGTGGCACAAATGGGTACAGAGCAGTCTTCTCATTTGGTATATCAGCGCCATCTTGATTGACTTTCCAGAACCTTCAAATACGATTTTCAACTAATTGCGTGTATTCTCAATATTTATTCCCGGCCAGGGACAATATTTTTACTCGGTTAGCCGTTTAGCCAGGATATTATTAATGGCGGACATCCGTTCACATTGTAGCTACGATGTCGTGTGCGGTTAAGTACGTCATTCTTAACACTGCTGCATGCACACTGCTGCTGAATAATGCTAACAGCTTTTCTGCATGAGTGTTGAAAGAAATTTTGCGTATGTAAGCTCATTTTCTGTTCAGCAAGCAGCGTCTACGAGTAACGACAATGCTTTTTATTGATATCGAGGATACGACGTACGACATACCGAGAACATATGTTATTTTTTTTTTAATATTTACAATGTAATTGAATTTTTGTTTTTCAATTTCACAAAACTACGTGTAACCGCATACGTCATCCAACTACATTCGCACATGAAAAATTGCCTTATCCACGTTCTTTGAATGTCCATGTAAAACATGGTTTAAAATGACAATCCAAGTCAGAAATAATCGTCAACGTAACATTTGTTAATCGGCACTGCGAAACGATTCTTGGCTGCGTAGGTTGGCTGCCATTCTAATGAAGACCCAGTGTGTACGCAAGAAGCGTGACAAACAGAAAGACAGTCTGGTCCGTCGAGTCTGCGTGAAAACATCAAAGTGAATGAAATTCTATTGTCGTCAGGTGACGAAAAAAAATATATATATATTCTTATCGATCGAAACAATAAACACACGTTATACTACATTCACAATACTAATCTGACAAGGTTATTTAGAAATTATTACAACAAGAAAATAACGTATACAGCATCCCCGTATGGCTTGTCAAAATTACACCTGTATCAACAAAGTGCTTGGCTTAGAGTGAAACGAGAATTTAATTACGACAAGACCCAAGTGAAACAGACTGCAGTGACGTAATGCAGGATATACAATACAGTGATACACGGATCCAGTGACAATTGCAAGTTTCGCTTAGATGTGCAGCCTCCCATAAATACCAGCATCCTATGATAATCACGTCGAATCGAGTTAACACGATGGCCGCCGTTACAATTCGTTAGGGTCGTCAAGTAAAGCGTGCAATTCGAGCTTAATTATATCAAACTGACGTCAGTGACGTCACAGCGGGTAAAATCCATCGAACAATTAGCTTCGATGCAAAACTCAATTAACGCAAGCTCCTCGAACTTCGGTAGGAAGAGGATCGTTAATTTAATTCGTCATACGAGTCGGATGCCCCGCACTCATGTAAATAAAGGAACATAATTGTAAACGGAAAAAAATGAGGCCGCTGCGGAAATTGTATTCTTCGCCAGTTAAGAGAGTGTGTGTATATATATATACACACCGTCAACGGAATAGAACTGTTATGTTGGCGAAAAATAAAAGGAATAGTCCGAGAAGGACGAAGGAGGTCGGGAGGCTGGAATGGCATGTGACGTAAAGGGGCCCGAATTAATGGAAAACCTTGAGAGGAAAAGAACCGTTAATTACAGACGTTATACGAACGAAAGCGTTTTCCGCGTGACTCGCGAAACCGGATAAAAGGAGACGATTAAATGGGAAGAGGGGAAGGGGGTATGCCGGTAACATTGATCGGTCCATTTTTATCCCCCGTTTTCTTGTCTTGTTAAGAACGGCCCTTTTACTCGATTCTCCGTAAATTACTCATGACCGTACGTGCCCTAGTGGCTAAAGTTTAATATATATATATATATATAATATTTTATTTTTATTCAGCTTCAAGCATTGTCATTCGATAAGGGTTGATACGCTATTACGCAATATTGTATTGGAATGACTGATTAGATATATAAATATATAGATATAGCAAGTCAATAAAAGGAATGTACATGGTCGTGAAAGTAAGAAATCGAGAAATTGCCAAAGATTGGTAACCAAGTGGATGCCACGTGTTACCGGTAGCGTTTATGATTAGGTTAGGTTTGATTTCGAGAATTTCATGGACGGTTTGTCAATTTTTGGGTGCAAGTGAAACAAGTCGATTTCTTGGCTGGCCACTTACTAACGAGCCGAGAAAAGTCGAGGAACGAGAAATAAAAGAACCCCTCGGTGGCTTCCAGAAGCCTAATTGCGTCGTTATCCTTCGAGCACCACCCACAATATTTTTCAACCCCGTTGGGCGCTTATAGGCTTGTATATATTCTTAGGGCGGTTAAGGGATACGGACGTGGTCGGAGGGGCTGAGAGGAGTTGGACGACTATAGTACCGGTGGACGCTACAACCCTTGGAATTTTATTTCAATTTGTCCTCCCCTTTCGGGAGTATAAACTTAGGTACCACGGGTACCAACCCTTGTTGGTAGCACTGTGTCGGCTTTAACCCCTCATTTCTTATGCATTCATCGAATATTTTGTTATGCCGCTTTTCTCTTGCCTTCAACCAGACTACGCCTCGACCGCCTTAACCGCCCTTGTGAACCAGAAGTACCAAGCCTATATTCCCGTTCGCTACCAGAAGCAGTTTCAAGGGTAAAAAGGCCAGAGCGCTAACACTCGTGGGCCATACTCCAGGGGTGGTTTACGAGTTATAGAACTTGCAAAAGGGGTTTCCCTTAGTGTAGGTCAAAGGCAAAGTAAAGTTTATGGGAAAATAAAAGACAGGTGGTTCTGAGGGTACAGAAGAGGATGGGGGATGAATATATGACAAGAAAAAAAATGAACCAAACAAGAAAAATCAACCCATGTCACGAAAACTGTTGGCACTCCTGACTCTTGTCATGCGAAAACTTTATTTCGGTAACCCAAGGGGTTGGTAGTGGTTTCGCGCGCTTTAGTCGAAAAGTTTTGCATAATTTTCATTATTGAAATGTACCTTCCCGAGCAGCGCTTAAAGCTGTCGAAGCGGAAGGCCGTAGTATATAGAATTTCCTGTGGTTCTGCGCTGCCTGTAAAACAAGGGATGGATAGTATACAGAGGGGAGGGAATAGCGGTGGCGATGGTGGTAAACATACTTTGAAGTCACAGGACATTGGATGCAAGGCGGTTGACGAGTTAGTTATAGGGTGAAAGGTTATAAGGTAGAGAAGAACTCGAGTGCAAAACACAAAGACGGTGGAGCAAAGGGAACAGTTCCTGGCCGCCAAAAAAAAAAAAAAAAAAAAACCTCCAACCGGTACTAACTGGTAACTATGAGTAAAAGCAGGTTTCTCCTCGCTATGTAACGTCGGTAAATATCAAGTGGAAATTCCGTGATTCTCGTTATTGGAATTCGGACGCGCTTTTCGTTCGCATCTAGTTTTCCTGCGGTTTTCTTGCCTCGCCAAGTGCCGAGAGGCTTTTGCCTCTTTGAAGTCGAATGACGCGAACCGGTTAGGGGTGGGTGGGGGGTAAATCGGGGTCGGGTTGGGGGTTGGTTGAGGCTCTACTGGAGCTCGTGAATGTTCTAGTCGCTCAGGATATATTCCGGCTATGCCACTCTCGTCCCCCCGCATAAACGTGATTATGTTTGCTTTCAGGCCGCCGCAATGTGGCCTGGAGCACTACCGCTCCTGGTGGTACTGACAGTCCTGCTACATCCATCACGGTAAGTTTCATGTCGACGTTAATTTATTATTTATTTATATATATGCTTTACGATTGAAGAACATTTTTTTTTTTTTAAGAAATACTATACATATATATATATATATATATATTATTCTACTTCTCTTACCGAAGAAATGCAAGAAATTCAATTCCTTCAGATTTTCCCTTATCAGATAAGATTATCCGTGACGTTGTTCGTAACGCCGAGAATCCACTTGGCAAGTCTTATCGTTTCACCTTATCGAATTTCTCCTACCTTACTCTTTCCAGTCTTACCTAAAATTCCTTAAAAGTAGTCAAGTTCGTTCACTTTTAAGGTACGACATCAGGGGTACCAACATTTCTGTACAGTTACTTCGTGTGTATATGTGTGTGTGTGTGTATATAATATATATATATATATATATATCACACTTCCTGATTCATGGTTTCAATTTGCGTTTGGTTTCAATTTCTTGATTCATGGTTCAATTTGCAGGTTACATATCCGCTAGGGCGCGGTACCACATACCCTATATACTTTCCCCTTTGCATCTAGTAAGAACGAAACGTAGGCAAGCGTATAAAATACTGATATACGCCAGGAAAATAAAGTCTGAGTCATAAATTCTCAGCTAAGCTCCCACGTCTTCTATGGTCGCGAATTGGTTGCCTTTTTTTTTTCATATTCTTTATAGCGTTTCCTTCGCTGTCAGACTTACGCCTAACGCTAAGTACGATAGGTATAGAAAACCTTAACCTCTGACCTTCTAGCAAGGACTCACCCTACAATTACGATCCAACGATTAACCTTGTTCTTTTTTTTTTTAGAAAGACAAAGGCCAATTCCTGACAATGACTGTCATTAAGTTCCCGAATGATCTGTCAGTCGAATGAAAAGTATCGACCCTTCATTTATCTTGTGTAACGAGTCGCGAAGCAGAATTCTAGTAGACATTTCAGACGAAAGGGTTGATCACTGAACTAAGGGTAGTTATCAGTCTGTGGTCGATAGCCCATTACAAAGATCGATCGAGAAAGTTTTTTTTTTTTTTTCATCCTTTAACCCATAGATGTCCCCCAACTCTTTTCTTTTGTATCCCAATTAATTTGGTATGAGTAAAATAAGGGTTGAAAGTTTAATAAACAGATAGAGAAGGGTATCTTTTCGAATGGAAGCTTGGGGTGTTGACGCACCCGCCAGTACGATGGCCCATGGCGTAAAGTGCAGGCGGAACTCTGAATAGCCCATCTAGGGGTCCGAGGCGCTTCTAACTCACGGCAGACTGTCGGGATAGCAGAACGGGAAGTTTCTCATCAGAGATCAGCCCGAGGCTTCAGACTGGCTTAAATATTTCACTGGAGCAATGGACCAGGATTGTGGTTCTGTAATAAAAAAAAAAAAGTCTCCTTAAAGGAGTAACTGGACTAGGAGGTCCATGATGGACCCTTACGGACACAGTGTGAAATAGGATTGGCATTGTGCTGTTGACCGATAGTCGATAACATTGAGGTAAATTTTGATAATTATTTTCTTCCATTCGGATCCTACTATCAATTAAGGATTTTATTCCAATAAATAAATATGTGTGTCAATGAGGATATATAATGGTGGTTAGAGTAAAAAAAATAAGATAATTTTTTTATTTACGTATCGCATTTCTAATCCCACGTGGATTAATTCTCGTAAGGTCTCGTAACGTCCAAATAAATCCTCTTTATCATGCCGATTACGAATTCAAGGTTACATCCCTTGTACTTGCCGAACGTGTAGAGCTGCAGACAGCAGCAGGATCCATAATTCACAGGTAAATTCACGGGTCCGTGAATAATTCAGTGCTCATTGTATTCGGGAGCGAAGGTCTTGGGTGCAAATCAATTGTTTATTTTTAAGTCAGACTTCCATATTCCATATACACGACCCAACGACAGAGATATTTTATCCAGCACTCAGCTAAGAAAGACTATTTTATTTATAAAATTTATGTATCTACGGTATACATACCTGTATATACAGTTACATAAGGCGCGAGCGAATAGGCTTTAGCTTACCAGGAGATTTTACCAAGTTTCGTAATATCCCATCAGCCGACACCTGCGCTAGTGTTTAGCAGTCAACGTTAGGAGAGACGGGAGGCAGGGAAGTGGGTGGAACATATAGTGTTCAATAGAGCCCCAAGTACGTTCGTCCGTATAGGGCGAGAGGGTGAACGGCAGAACTTAGTCCTCTAAGACCCGGCAAAGTTCTCGCGTGTTGGCAAAGTACCTATATAGGAGACCACGTAACGCCCTTGGGGTGGTTAATCGTTGTGCAAGCCCGTGGCACTTATAAATATCTGGCCGAGTGGTGCATTCTGGCTTGAAACTAGCGTATAGCGTGTACCAGACGTTATTCAAGTGGCAGGCAGAGAGACTCGAAGGATTTGCGTGAGGATTGAGAGCACGTAACGCGTAGAAATTTTTAAGTGAAATAATTAGGGGATGAGATAATCGAAAGAGTGTATTTAATTAATTTCAAGGCTTATCACTTGGAATGGTAATTATTGAGTCTTTTGACTTTTAATAAAGGGATGAAGGTGGATATGCTATATGTATACAATATATATTATATGTAAATATATATGTATCCCCATCGTTCTGATCTAGTTCAGGTGGTAGAACTGAGATAGGGGGTGAGTAAGCAATATGTTTCAATCAGGCACAACACACACAAGGGTTGTATAGTCATAGATGGATACACGGACACACTGACACAACCGAGGACATGCTGCATTTTAATAACTCTCGCGTGAGAGAGCTGATGACTCAAGAGAGACAGAGAGAGGGAGGGAGAGAGAGTGTGAGAAGGCAGGTACGGGGTTTGGGGGTACAGGGGCTGATGAGGCACAGCGGGCAAATATTTGGGCTCATAAATGTTGACACTCGTGCGGGTCTGCCACCCTGTTGTGACAATAACCACCCCTCCGTTTGAACCCTTACGGGCCCTGCCGGCTTGTCACTTTGTTTTCAGGCTTAGCCCCAAAAGGAATTTTTATCGCTAACCTCGCGCCACACGTTTCAGCCATTTGTTCTCTTCCTGTCCGCCGTTATACAAACGTCCTGATCACGAGCTGTGCCAGAGGCCCAGTCCCTTCTAGGATGAACCCGAGAACCCATTCCTGTCCTTATTATGAGCCCATGGAGACCAATTGCCTATCCCCTGTTTCAGGACATTGGCGAAGAAACCAATCACCAGCTTGGTCGACCAACGACCAATTTCATCATCAAGAATTCGTATCTTTCTTGCAGACCCCAACTTCGTCTTTAGGTCCTTTCTGGGCTCTATTGTCTTCGAGCCTTATCTTCTGCCTTTTCTAACTCTCGACGCTCTCTGATAAGGATTCCCCCATAACCCTCGAGCGACTCCTCACCGCGCAAACCAAACTGGCAAAACTTTTTTCGATGTAAATTGAAACGCGCGAAAATTCCGTTCTAGCGATTTTTATCGCTCTCCTCTGACGCCCCTGTCACAGGGAAACGCGCCTTAAGGGGTGAATCATTCTCTGACTGATAAATCCCTTGTCATTTTTTATCCGTTTTTTTTCTTCATCCAAAATTCCTCGTGATATCCGAGGGACGTTCTGGCAAATTGAGAAAAAGTACACGCATAACGGTACTTTGTTTTCTGTATACACACACACACAC
>JARPRG010000274.1:1756397-1775324 GCA_031001745.1 Hartigia nigra
TATATATATGTATATATATACAGTCTGGCTATATACATACATAGACTATTCATTCACGCCATATATATATATATATACACGTAATAATAGCGTATCTCAGTAACTGCTGTTTAGATCTTCGAGTGCGACGTCGACGCCTAGGGAAATCCGAAAGCGGCTTCCGATATGTACACTTTCGATATATAAGCGCAGAGCGACGAGCTTGCGGCTGTGAAGGCTCGACGGGTAACCGTGAAAATTATATGACTGCGCGTTGCCAGAGACACGCGCCATCACGAACACGTTCTGCTGCCTGTCTCTCAATAAATTAGACAGCGGTCGACGACGACCCTTCCGCGTCCGCTCTGCGTGTACTCTCTCCCGTCCCTAGTATTACGTATACGTCACAGTACACTCACGCCCTCGACAAAGCAATTCACTCCAGGACCCTTCGATCTTCTTAATCGTGCTCGTGCAGCCATTTATTATCGTCACGACGAAGCATCGATAATACATATTATTATATTCCATTAAAAACAACAATTCCATATATTTGCCCATCCTCAAAGTACGACAACAAACCTCTAATCGGATTCATCCCTTCAACGCCATTTTACCGCGTTACACTGCTGCAGCATCTTAAAGCATCCCGTCCCCTCTTACTCCCTCGCTCTAGCATTCAAAGATTACATGAATACGCAACCCTCATTACAGTCTGACGAGGTGCATTCCGCATTGACAACCACCCACCCTTCTCTACGCCTTACGTATACATACGTAAAATTTTCCCGTATACATATATACGTATATACGGCTACACACACACCGTGATATATACTCTGCATCCAGTTTACAATATACAGACTCTCGCGTACGAGCGACACACGTGCTCGATAGAAGTACACGTATCTTCAACCTGGACTCTCATTAACATGACGCGGCGATGGTGACCTCGTTAATGCTTCTCGCCCCTCACCCCTTGACCCACGTCAAACCTTTGTACCGTCGACCTATTCCTACCTTATATCCGATTGGGCTTTCTATCTTCCTAACCTTCTATCTCTCATCTCCACCCCCTTCAGTCTTCCCTTGTGTACCCTCAAACAGGCTTCTCCGTAATTGTTTACCCATTGTACCTTATTATTATCAGAATGTATAACGGTTAGCGGGGATGTGGACTGGGGTGCTCGTCGGGAGTCATGCTGAGATTTAAGCTACTTGAGGTACGATAATGCTTGTCAGCCAGTCACCCATCCGGCCAATCAATCCAATCAAGGAGCCCAAGCTGGGTCGGAAAGTTAGGAAGCTCGTCTGACATGGTAGATCGTGCTTTGGAGATCAGCCACTTGGGTCTGCGGTCTCTGTGTATCGATAGAAAGGGGTCGACTGATTTCCTACAGTTGACGATTATTTGTTGGAGAAGGGTCCATTGTGGGTTTACCTGTTTGACGTAAAAAAAACTAGACAAAAAAAGTGTACCGTGTATATTGGTTTTGTCTGGTGGCTTATAATTAAGTGGATGGGAAGGAGGAGGTGGCGGGGGTGGGGGTGGGGTGGGGGGGGGAGGTAGAGACTACAGGCAGTGGGTCCATCCTGCGGTGGGTACTTGCTTTGATGATTTATGAAGCGTGAATCTCCGTTGTAATTTTGACTTCGCAGAAGGGAGAGAACTGCACGTTCGACGGTGCGAGATGACTTTGGTCTAATTAAGTAAAATAATTAGCCTCTATATACCGAGATGTACTTAGAAGGATTAGCGTGTAGAATGTATGCAAGAAGTCACATATATATATATATATATATAGTGATTTCGCAAAGGAGCACTTTAGCACCATTTAGCAGTACTACCAGTTTCTGAGAACTATCATAGACTAAAAATATATATATATATATATATATATCTTTCATTAGAACCAACTAACCAGACTCGCCTTGTTACGTTAAGGACGGGAAGAAGTCGACTCTGTAAACCGGTCATAAGAACCCTCTCTGCCATTGCCGTACCATGTAATCCCTGAAGTCCTGAATTCCCGGAAATCCTGTAGTTCCGAAATGCTTGGAATCCTGAAGTACGGGACTCTACGCAAGAAGCCAGCTTGAATGCGAGGGGAAGGGAACTGCTCGCGGAACAATGCGAGGAGCAGCTGAAAAGGCGTTAAGAAAGATTTCAGGGCATAGGGTGACGGCGTCACGGGAATTTCAGTTTAACCTTACACAGGTGCGCGTAGTAAGTTGCGAGAGGAGAGGTTATGGTTGCTTTCTCGGGCGCTTGACAAGGATATCAAAAAATGGTGTTGAAACCAAGGGAAGAGATGTTAAAAAACGAAATACTGGTTGGTCGTTAGGGAGTGACGCGTTTGCTGTAGCAATGTCCCAGTACTGAGAACGGGACAGCGAATTGAGGCTTCTGGGGATAGTCAGGTTGGGTTGGGATTTTGACGGAGAAAAAACAAATATAAAGTCATCTCGTGGCAGGCGCAGAAGGTATACACGGTCCGAGGACTCGTGCGAATCTCTGTGTTACGTACGTGCGAGCGCGCGTAAACAGACTCTTTGGCTGATGACTAGTGCAATTTTTACCCCAACTTGTTATTTCCGTTTCTCCTGGCTTTCCTGGCACTGGGATTGACGAGGGGAACGGATGCTGATTCGAAGGCGTCTGGGCCGACTACTTCGAGGAATATCTTTCTGGGTCGCCGGGCATTTAAGGAAAATAATATTTTTTATTTATGATATCTCCTATTTAATTATACATTATATATATATATATAATATAGGTGAATAATATATAAATGAAAAATCTGAAGTTGTTTTCGGAAGCTAGTAACCACCCCCCGCCCCCACTGCACCCCACGCTTTTCCGTCTTTCGCGCCAAAATCCAGTAATGTCGGCCGGTGAGATCGAATTTTTTTTAACATTTTTGACACGTGTCGCGGATGTAAACCATAAATAAAGAAGTAGCCCTAGATTTTTTTTTTTTTGAGTTATCGTCTAGTTTCGTAATAGGTGTGGAAAGAAAAAAAGATGGCCGGCGGGGAAGAGAGAGAGGGGAGTGCTCGTTCTCGAACGCGGCAACTTCAGGTGTTCTACTTGGGATATACATAGGGTATAGGAATGGAATGGAAAAATTCAATACGTTCTACAACGTATCAATCCACATATGTACAGTTGTCAGCTATATATATATATATTTTTTATTTTTTTTCTCAATTGTTATTTACAACCCTTCTTCCCTTTCACCCAAACTATTATGCCTTCGTTGTTATTTTTGCATCGTTCCTTATAACCATTCCGTGGTCCAGCATCTCCTTCAGTCAAATTAGGTTACATTGGAGTTCACGATCGAAAGGGGTGAAAGGGGGTGAAAGGTCGAGTAAAAGCCCTGCGTCTATATTCTCAAGGTGTAACTTAGGCAGAAATTGTACGTATACGCATATTACAATACAGAGTAGCAAGCACGTACGAACCGTAGAAACTCTTCTATTTCGTTATCTGTTAAAGGGTTAAAGATTAAAGGTCGAAGTTGAAATGAAAATTCCAATCGAGGGAAATATCTTGGCATCAATCACAATAAAGTCTCCGCGATGTTTTTACAAGACCGCAGCGAGGCTTCTATGGATTATGGATATAAGGGCGCGTTATCATCCCCTATATTACCTCTGTTTTCTTCTATTTCGTCATAGCACCCTTATCATTCGCAAGCTTCATCTCCTGAGCTGTGCTGCTCCTCCCTTTAATCAATATCCCTGTATATCTTGTATTAATCAGGATGACTCGACAGAGCCTATTGGAAAGCCACAGCCCACCCCTATCCTACAATTGTACTACTACTACTACTACTACTATGAATACTACTACAACTATTACTACTACTACTACCACTACTACTATTACTGATATTAATACTACTGAACCACTACCATCACCCTTTAACTCGAATCCTTGCTCGTCCTGGATAACCAGGATAACTCGCACCACTTATCCAGAAAAAAGAAACCGTGACCCACTGGAATAAACTTTTCGCGAAAAACACCGCGCGATAATTATATACCCACAAAACAGTCTTCCCCTCCATTTTTGTCCAAAGGAATAATTTCAGTCAGCGCCCTCTGCGCGACTACGCGACAGATTGCTTGTGTTTTTCCGTCGAGGTTGGCCTTCCTGCCATCCCCCATAATATTCCTTTTCACGTCATCCACCTTCGTGGATCCACTTGGTTTCACCCTCTTCTTTTTTTATATCTCATCTCCCTTCATCCGGCACGTATACTCCGCCCCTGCTTTTTCCTCCCGTGATATCCTTTGGCTTAAGAATGTAAATAAGAAAAAAAAAAAAAAAAAAAGAAAAAATGTCGCGCAGCATCCAATTAGGTCCAGCTCCGAATCCAATAACTATTAGTACACGTCCTTTTATTTACATGGGATGGATAAATGGACCAATTTTCGTTCACTTCTCTTTTCACAGATGTAAGCAGGACAAGGTGAACTTTCGGGAGAAGGAGAAGCAGGTCCTGGACAGCATCCTGGGACCAGGACGTTACGACGCGCGTATACGTCCCAGCGGAGAGAATGGAACAGGTGAATACAGTCTTCCTTATCATCCACATAGTCATTGATCAACCACGTGGATACAAAAGAACCCCTTGGTTCATCCCTTAGAGTTCAGTCAGACCCGTCGAACGCACCCTGCAACGTGACTCTCGACCAATAACACAATGTGAATTCCTATGGACGCCTTGTACCATTGATCGACGATGCACGTTCGTCAAGTATGACTGGGCCTTTATAAATTGTTATCCTCATTAAGCATAACTCCAGCAGGTTATCCCCGTTACCATTACACGGACTGAATGGTACTTGGCTAAGAAATAAGAAAACAAAAAATCGATAACGATTTGCGTTCGCCAAATTGAACTCGTTTCTTATCATGCCAAGAACTGCCATATCGCTTGATGTAAATTGAGAAGACATCCAAAGTGATATTAATTACTTTCCTGATAAAAATATTAATTAAGGAAATAGGGATTTCAGCAATTTATCAATCAGAATGAAAATTCTTCTCTGATACAAGAAATATATACAGATATAAATATACGTCAAGATTTGAATCTATGAATATATATATATATATATATATAGTCTATATATATATATATATATATATATATATATATAGTCAGGGACTAAAATCGAGACCAGCTTGTCCCGCGGTGGTTGCGGTAGCGTCGCGTCGCTACTTGAACTGCAAGGGGCAACTCGTTAGCGCAGTTTTCATGCGAGCGGCGTACCCTCTCCCCACCCCGTCCCTCTCCCCTAGCCTACGCCCCTGATTCAATTTAAATATTTATCGCCGCTGCGCGACGAGAGTTTAAGAAGTTCCTTCAAGCGAAACGATTACGTCCGGGCTTGTAGGAAGCCCAGTGAAAATTGTGTTCCAATATTGGAAAGTCCGCGACGACCTACGGGACGCCCCGCGGAGGTCCGTAAGTCCGTAAGAAGCGTCGCGACGGTAACCGTAGGTAACGTCGGGGAAATTATAGCGTCATGAACTTTGCGGAAAATTGAATGCAGACAATGTATTCAGGATCCAGAGAAATTAACTCGCGCCTGACGACGGCACCTGGATTTATTTTCATATTCGTCATCGTCGGCGTTTCAATTTTGAAAGCGTGACTTTCTCTTTGTTATTATTTCATTTTTTTTTTGTTTCATCTACTCTATCTTTACCTACCAACACGTTACTTCTTCATACTTCAACGTCTTGCCTTTATTCGTTCGTTATATCCAGTTTACCATGAACGGGGTTGACGTCGAGACTTCTGTCGCCAATCTTTGCCACCATCTTGTCTTGCTTGCAGGTTGGTCGGTTAACCGGCCTGTCGCACCGTTAAATATTCCTCCTGGTGGAAGCTACTGAAATACGTGCCAGAACCGTTGTGTTGGTACTTGTATGCGTTTCACAGCGTGCTAGGGGGTCGCTTTCGGGTTTCGGTGTCGGGTGGGGTTGAGGAGGGTGGGAGCATTTAAATATTCCAATTAACGCAGCGACTTAATACTGCATAACGTCGCAGTGTTTGGCAGCCGTTTACCGGGCTGGAATTGCAAATTGTTAATATATTTACATATTCATACACTTGTAATACGTTGAAACACCTGCAAATCTCTTGGAAAGCTAGTGTCAAAAGCGCACTGCGTACGTCGCTGATGGTTGCCGCCATTTTATTTTATTCTCATTCACTTGTTTTTTTTACGTTTTGTAACGTTTTTTTTTTTGTTTTTTTCATCGCACTGCACGGTTTTACGTGAAAACCTCGTAATAGCTGGGCGCTATAACGAAAAAGAGGGGTGGAAGAAGAACGATGGTAAAAAATAAAAGAAATATCGACAATAATCGTGACCATCGACAAAATTCTCCATCGCGATGATCATTCACGTTTGCGTGCGTCGCTTTTGCTGTTATGTCGTATATTTTTATATTTTATTCTCTCTTTCCTTCTATTCGAGCCCATCGACGTTCGCGGACACGCTACGAGTTCGCGTGGCACGCGAAATACAGCAAATTGATTTGCAATGAAATTGGCTGGAAGGATTACATTCGTCTCGAAAAACTGATGAAAAAGGTTGTAAAGCGCGACATGACCGACAACTGAACAATATCGCTTGTCGAATTTTCTGTAAAATAAAAACAGAAAAAAAAGCGAGAACCGTACAGTTACACGTCGACGGTGAAGGGGATAATAATTATATTTTACAATTTCAATAATGTATCTGCTCTCGGAGCAATATCGTAGCGTAAAGAGGCGTGTCTTATCGAGAAAGAAACTTTCAGAAGCTTGCGTTCGAATAACGATGAACAATGGTGACAGGAGACAAAAAATGTGGGAAAAGAAGCCAGGCAGGGAGAAATCGAACAATTCTCAGAATCTTGATAAGCGCCGATTTCTTTGAAGACCTCGGGCAAGAGTGAACGAGGAACGTTAAGATAGAGGGAGAGAGAGAGAGAGAGAGAGAGAGAGAGAGAAGTAGACAAGAGAAGTAAAGCTAAAGGAAGAGAAAAAAAGGGGGGAAAAAACGTCCTCCAAGACTCTTGGAATTCGACTCTTTGAGAAGAATTCGTTTCCGTTGAAAACGAGTCTCTCGTTTCCTTTTAAAGCATGGAGTCGTAGGTAATAAATAAAATAAAGATAAAGAGAGAAAAGGGCCGATTGTGAACAAGCAAAATGAGTCCAATCAATTTTAGATGAAAATATATTTTCAATTATTAAAACGAAGAATAAACGAATGTACCATAAGATTTCGTATAATATTAAATTGTCCGGCGATCAATATGGCCGCCAAGTCATCCCGCCTCGTTGTATTATTACGTATTTATATATCGACCATGTACTAACAGTCACCGTTAACGATAACATCTCTGTCAGCCTGGTCAGGCCAGTTTACATGGCACGACAGGGCTAGTCGCGCGCTTAGAAATAAATTAACGTCAGGGACGAACCATTTGCCAATGTCGTCGGAGTGGGCGTCGGGACGTCGAAGAATTCTCTTGACGTCTCGGGGCAGCGTCGACGAGGGGTCAAAGTGTACGAGGAAGACTAAAAGCTGTGTGGTGAGAGGCAGAGAAAAGTAAAAGGCAAGAAAAAAAAAACACAAACAGTAGAGAAACAAAAACAGAAAGAAGATAAGAAAAAAAAAATACCAGAATGAAGCTACTCGTATTTTTCTTTTTTTTTTCTTCGTAAAAACGTTCCGACGCTTGATAACGTAAATATATTATATGCTGTATCGAAGTTGGTCTCTTGGAATTTCGTAGTTATAATCTCATTGAAAATAACGCGCGATGACGCCAACTGCATTACTAGGTCAAGAGGAAAGATTAAACTTGTAGTGATTCTAATTACGCGTAGTTGACGGATTAGACCATCTATATTGGGTCACTTTTAATTACACTCCTTTCAGGAAGCCACGATGCAGTCTCTTCCAGTATAAAATACGAGCGTCACACGTAAAGCTTGACTGATAAATTTTTAGATTTCGCAATTCGTCCCCAGAGTGCGTTGCGCGCAATGAACAAACGAGCGGTACGTTTTGAATGAAAATAATTGACAGAGCGTCGGGTACAAACCAAAGAAAGAAAGAATCGAATGAAATGTTGTGCGAGAATCATTTGCGACAATGTACTTAGAAACTCTATCAAAAAGAGATCTCAAGTATCTGCGGGAATATAGAAATGGCGTAGAGAACGACCTCGATGAAATAATAATTCGCAAAGACGACGACGGGGATAGCTCCAGCCTTGAGCTTAGCGGATAAACTCCTTTACCCAAGGTGCGCTAACGTACATACATAAAACATAAATAACATAGAGTGGAAACCCTGTGTCGAATACAAGAGGTTGCGTATCCCGAGGCATCTTACTTTGTTCGAGACCACTCCGAACGTCGCGCTCGAATGAATTGTTTAGCCCGCAGGATGTCGAGCATTTGCCTTGCAGATTATAAGTAAATAAGATTCTTGAGTCGTGAACGAGACGCGAAAGAGGATCCGTTGCATTTGGTATTTTGTTGCGTTGCGACGCCACCGTCATTTTCAGGCGCCTCGGTAATATTTATTTGCTCAGCCGTCTACCTACCTGCGACCCAAGATGGCGCAGGTGACAAAGGACTCGCAGCGAAGAGACTGCGAATCTAATGTTTTCTTCGGTATTTCAAGTGGCTGCGTAGGTAGACGGGAAAGGAATCAATGGACAGTGGGCGTCGTGAGAGGTACGACGATCACTGAAGTATTTTACGGGATGACAGTAGAAGGAGAAATATAAACTTAGAGACTGAGAGGTTAGGATAAAAACAAAGAGGAAGCCCCGAAGTATCCGAGTATAAACAATTAAGTACGAACGTTCCCTTCTTGCGTTAATTTGTCCAATTTTTATTACTCACGAGTACGCTGTTTATATTTAATGGTATCCAACCGAAGGCTAACTCCGTTATTTTGACGTACTCGTTAATTCCATTGGAGTGTTAAACCGAGTAATGAATGCGAGCTTAGCAGCCGGTATGAGCCTACGAACGTGACAGACGCATAATGAGGAACGTCCTCTGCTTATTAACCTGTTAATTCCGTGCGAATTACCGGTCTAGTTACTAGTTTCGCTAGTATTACCTCTTAACCCTTTATACGTCATTATTATATATATATATATATCCACTCCACTCGAAAGAAAGAGAGAGTTATATCCCATAACCGTACTGGAAACTGCTAAAGTTCATTGAAAACTATTGAAATCAGTATCGAATTATTAATTAATTAAGGTGAAGCATCATTGAGAGAGTCCGTGAGAGAAATACAGGAATTTTTCACCAACGGATACAGACAGTCGAGTGTGTAGAATTCTTATAAGATGCTGATTGGTAGGTAAATTGGCGTAAAGTGTTTCCGGCATTAGTTCCTCTTTTTCCTCTCGTTCGAGAACTCTTCACCCGTGGGATGATCAAAGAGTTTTATTAATAGAAGCTGTGCGACTGATTCGTGGCCGCAATTGAATACGGTACGACGTAAGAAGGTCTGAAGGGTTAAAAGGTTAAAGGGTATATATATAGGCATATATAATGGTTAGATGGATAGAGTAACAAGGGAGCAAGCAAGTAGTCTATCGTTTATAGTATATCAAATCGGTTATATCACAAGTAGAAAGAAAAAAAATATATATATACACACTACTCATTCAAAGAGAAGGTTGGTCCAGATAATCATAACTATACAGATAACTACTATACCAACAATACTTAATTAGGATCGAGAAGCTAATTTATAAGGAGTACAAGAGAGGAAAAGGATAACGATATAAGATTATTATTAAACCAGCACCACTTACTTCTGCCTCCAAGGTTATCACAGACATGTTTCCTTTGTAACTCATCTTATTATCAAGACGATTAACGCAATTAAAATAAAGCCATTGGATTGACGTAAGATTTTATTGAAAAACAATTTCATCACTTTTATACAAATTTCACTCGGCCACCATTTTATGTCAGATGCTCGCCAGCGCACTCTGGTTTGACAGACAGGTACTATACCTAGATACCACTAGGTATCACTTGTCTGATTGAAT
Source organism: Hartigia nigra (assembly GCA_031001745.1). Lineage (NCBI taxonomy): Eukaryota > Metazoa > Arthropoda > Insecta > Hymenoptera > Cephidae > Hartigia > Hartigia nigra. Next base: position 1,766,485 of record JARPRG010000274.1, read on the forward strand.
ACGGATCCTTTTTAACTATCGCTGCTACCGGTTCTGCCTGTATCTTCTCTGTCTCTCTCTCTCTCTCTCTCTTTCTCTCCCTCTTGGTAAAATTTACTCTCCTCTTCACTCTACTATCCCCACCCATATATCTACCCTTGTCCCTTAGTACCTCTTGGGGTTTTAAGGGAAGGTTGCGTTAACCTTATTTGCCCACACCTCACTCGATCGATCTCTCCAGGTTAGTTTCTCACGCCTTATGTAACCGTAGATACCGCCGGTACATACAAAGATGATACTACTGTCGTTATATCAACGGTACATAACCTAATTAATATAGTAAGGTCTGGACTACTTTAACGTCGTTGTCATTAGCGTTACCGTATGCGTTCCATATATTATTCATGTATACAGTCTCCCACAGCATGACGAATTCATGACGTTACGTTAGCACGTATAAGCACGTAACACATCGATCATCGGTTAACACCTTAGTTATTATACAGGTGACATATGTATATATACATACACGACGAATAATAAGTACGGAATTTCTCTATGGCATTAACCGGCGTGTACCCCCTCCCCCCCTGATTCTATGTGTTTACGCAACGACGATCTCAAAGCCTAACACGCAATAACGCGATCTCAAGTTTCCATGAATCGACCCCTCGTCGGCATTCATTCACAAGTGAATACCATCGCGGCTACCAACCTTAATAGTAATTACAACGTCGTCGGCCTTAACGCTTCTGCTTGGGTTATGTTTTAGATGAATTTTCTTACTGCTCTCTCGTACAACGCGTATACTTAGTTTTTTTTTTGTACGTTAACATAATAAATCGCGAAGACTTTGTTTCTTTATTTGTTTATGTATTTTTTCTTCTCTTTGCATTCGGTAGCCTCAATGTTTTTTCGACGAATTATTTAGCTTCGCGTCTTACGATTGAATTTACGGCCTTTGGCGTCGTAAGTAATTTTACTGGCGACGCCTTTGAAAGGACGAATTTATTATTGAGTGAGAGAGAGAGAGAGAGAGAGAGAGAGCATATGAGAGAGAAGAAAAGTTTACCAGATTGTATGCAGTACTCGCCTATGTCCCACGTATCTTTGTCTGTCTCTAGGTTGGTACTTCAACTTCGCTTTTAGGTTGGTAACTAGGAAACTGCGATGCTCTCGCAACACGCTATTCTAATCGAGTTATCCTCGACCTCTTCATTCCTTACCCAGCACGACCCAGTCGATGGACCCATCCAGGTATACGTCGTTGACAGCAGCTTGTCGGTCCTATATGGGGCTGCGTCGGTACCCTATTTCATCCATTCGCAAGAGACCGCGCGAGAACGTTTCTCATTAAACCTACAAAGCGGCCATTTTCTAGTTAAAATTATTCAATCACCAACGGAATAACGTGAATCACTTGATTTTCAAACCTCTCGACGACTACCCGACTCTATTCCTAAATTCCAAATCGAATTGCCTCGGTGCTGTAGGAACATTTCAGTCTCCTAGTGAGACGTACATTATCACGTACCATCCTGACGGCGAATGTAAATAGGGCAAAAAAGTCACTGACGGATTTCGCGGATTTTACATAGTATGGCTTATACATATATATATATACACACATATAACAACTGCGGTCTACGCAATACAGAAATTTCAATTCCAGAAAGTGGTCCACGTCGGTTTTCGTGAAAGCAACGTCGGGGCACTTTCCCCTGGGAGAGAAACGCATGGATTTGATATCCTGACGTAACGATGCTTCGTATTTTGTATCTTTCAACGGTATTCCCCCCACTCGGCTTCCTTTGCTTTCTCTTTTGCCACAGAATATTACCAACTTCTTTTTTTTCCCATTTTTCACAATCGTGTTTTCCTTTATTTTCTGGGTTTTTTTTTCAGAAATTTCATCTTATACCCTTCTCTCTTCCACTAGGGTTCTCTTGATCTATTGTTTCTTTGGAAAAGATTCCGTACAGGATCTACGTCTTCGACAAGCGTAGGTACAAGTGCATACTGTCGTTTCATGTATACACTGTCTGTATCGTCCAGTGCTGTTTTCACTAGGACACTCGACCGACGCTTATCACTGTCGGTGTCGTCAAAGGGTTCTCAAGGAGAATCAGGTAGCTGGTTACCACCTGGTTATGATTTCCTCGATTGAATACTACACGTAAACATGTATATATATATAGAGAGAGAGAGAGAGAATGCTTCAAGCGCTTGAATTAATTTCAGGAAATACCAAGATAAACCAATTTACCAACTGACACCCATCTGTTTACGCACATTATACATACCGTACAAGAGGGGATACATATCTGATAATGCGTTACACCTATGCTACTCATACGTAACACATCTGGCATCCATCCATTACTGGACAAGTAAATACAACCTTTTTTTCACCACGAATCCCAAGAGCCACCTTATACGAAGGAAAGCAGCCCCGGAACGATAACGAAATTATTACTCTTTTATTCAGAACAATCCATCAGAGGTCTCGGCTGCGATAATTCTTACTCCATGGGGATGAATCCATTGACCCGTATTCTGATAGACGGGCGGCGTCCTTACGAGACGATCTACGAAATTAAACGGGAAATGCGTGGTTGACGTAGCAAAGCGCAATTGCTGGTTATAACTGAATGTCTCTGCGGTGAGCGTCGCGACGCATCGGTTAACCGGAACTTCCGCTAGGGAAGTTCTCGCGATTACGCGGAGACGATAATGAGACATTTAACCGGTGAATGTCAGCCGTTTCTTTTACGAGAAGAAGATAGCGAAATGGAGAAGGGAGGAGATTGAGAGAGAAAAGAAAGTCACTCTATGTAGGAATTTCGGAATTCTGGAATTTTGCGGGGTAGTCGATATTCGGTAAGGGTGGAAGCTGTGCTGCTCCACCTCGACGCTAATAAATTCGCCGAGTCAATCAAGATAAGGTCTGATCTTTATTCGATGTGTCTGTTCCTGTGAGAGTTTCAGGTTCCATTGGTTCCTGCGTGGCGGAATGGTGACAGTGTGTCCGTCGCTTTTCCCTAGTTTGTCGAGGGTCAAATTTATCGGGAATTAAAATCGCGGATGTTGGCCACAACCCTTCCGCGTGTCAGGAAATAACCAGACAGATTTTTATTAGTCGTCCCTACGTCAAGTTTTTATGTTCTTCTTTCATTTGATTTATCGTATACGCTTCTTACGTATTATTCGTCCTTTATTCGTATTCTTGTGCCACTTATCTTTTTCTCGTTCTCCTTCGCACTTTTTCTCTTTTTTTTTTTTTCCTTCTCAAATTAAGTCGCGCAAGTGGTGATAAAAATACGAGAGTTTATGCAGACTCGCGTACCTCCTCCGAGATGAAAGGCTAATGGAGCACGAAGGCCATGGACTTGGAGAAATTAGAAAAGTCCACTTGATTCTGCAGGAAGGGAAAAAAAAATGGCTTGGCAAATAAAAGAAACACACTCGAGCGCGTCGCTCGTTGAAAATGCGTCGAAATTGCGTGCGGGAACAATCGTGCCTCTGAAGATTTTCAATGGCGGCGGAACATCAGGAATTCTGCCTGTGGCCAGGGACCATCCCAGGACCTTTTCTTAGCTCGGCGAAATTAGATCGTAGGAATCGATCTGTCTGTGCTATATATGTATTATGTAGACAGAATATATATATATATATTATATATATACCGATGACCGAGAAACGCTTTTCATCGTTTCTATGAACATACCGACAGTTCTGTACTGAAGCAGCGGATATAAGAATATCGACTAGAAGGAGGTTTACGCATCCGCAAGCACAGAAAAGAGATGAGCCTTTTCTTCTCGAGAGACACGAATACCCAAAATAAAAGAGAACGAAAATAAATAATGGAAGAACCGCATCTCTCGATACAGCTTGGCAAGCTATCAAATGTCAAAAAAGAATTCAGCACACTGATAACAGTCTTATCAAGCAAGCGCACAATCACTTCAAAAATCGACACATTTGTAGTCCGTCGATACGACAAGAACAACAACAAGAAATAGCCGACTGTACCAGGACAAGGATAACGATACCGATAACATTCTACAAAAGGGTCAAAGGTCAGAGGTTGTGCTTATAAGGAGTAATCGGGATAAAGTGTAGGTGTACAGTAGTTGGTAGGCAGCCACAGGCGACGGGTTACTAACAGGCATTAGCTGGCAAGTGTAATGGATATCGGTATAGGGGTCGGTGGGTATAGATAGTAGATAGTTAAGGGTAGTATAGTATTAGGGGTAGGTGGTACGATCGAAGGTCACGTGGAAAAAAGAAATAATAATAAAATCACGGTGTACGAGGAATATTGAATTATTGGTCGTGGTATAGGGTATAACCAGGAGGGTGGTAACCAGTGAAATAGGGGTAGGTATGCAGCTTCCGCATGGGGTATGACATACCGTGCATATGACGTCACGGGTGCCTCCAGGCACGATACGCTCGTGTAATGCACTTATGTGCACATAACCTCTAACCACCCCACCCCCCTCCCTCAACCCCATCCCTTAACTCCCACTAAACCAAGGATCGACGCGTACGAGTACTGCACGTATCGTATTCCTGTATTACTCTTGCGGACCAAGGGAGTCTGCAGATGAAAGCTTAACCATCCCTGGTTCAGCTACTCGCACAGCATGTGCATAATGCAGTCAAACGGCGAATTGGGGGGTTGCGGGGGAAATCGATTATAAACCCGAAGCCAAACTACGAACCTGGCGTAAACCTCTAAGGCCAAAACCTGTCGTATGCCGAAGGTACACGGGGAATTCGGTAAGCGAATATGGAAGCCATTATGAAAATTTATTGGATTTCAGATGAGCCTAGGATACATTGACTATATCAGTGAGGATCTACGGACGTCATGATTGTGAATCAGTATAAAGGGATCTAAGTAGAAAATTCGTGGGAATTTTTTCTATTTAGATCATCAATACGAATTGATATCCCCATGGTTATTTATGTTTATTTAGGTACAGAGGGTTTTATGGTTCGAAGAGTGTGTATGTATATATATATATATATATATATATATATATATATATATGTGTATATATACTGAACCGTTCCTCTCGTGCGGATTTATCGTGGTTTATGGTAGATAAAAGAGGATGTTGCTGCTATCGGCTATCAGTATGCACGCGCACGACGTAACGGCTGGCTTAATTACTGGAAGATTAATTGGAGCGGTGAGTGAGAGGGTGGTCGATTGGCGCGCGGAGTGGCCCGCGTGTTTGTTTTATCGCTAAAGTAAAACGTAGATTGGAGGATAGCACACGAGTGGACGGTTAGAGTGGTACAGGTTTCATATAAAGTCACTGTAGTGTAGGAGGTAGAATTTTACTGGACTAACGTGACTAGATGAAGATCGATCCTGGCAATCCAAGTCCAATTGGTATTCTGGTCCATGGACAGCCTCCAGACGTATATAGTATGTGTATATATATATATATATATATATACATCACTTAGATTAGATAAAGTAAGGAAGCGCGTGGAGGATAAAATAAAATTGGATGGTCCGGCGAATGTCTAAGCAAATATTTTGTATTGGAACGTGTATAGGGATAAACGTATGAGAGACAGTCAGTCTGATAAATGCAAAAGGGTGAAAAAGGTGGGTGGATTGGTCGATGAAGAAAATGCGAGGACGGGAAAGGAAGAAGGTAACTCGGTCGTCCGCTTGGCGAAAGTTACGTGAAGATTTCGCATGAAAGACCACTTTACTCCGGTGATACCGACGGTGTACCAACCTAGATAGGACTTAGGCGAAAAGAACATCAAACGCTCTTTCAGAAAATTGCACGGGCAAAGCACAGGCCAGAGGCCCAAGGTAGGGTCCATGAAGGAGAGACGCTGGGGCTTCTTCCTCTCAGCTGCCTTATCTGTGTATCAATGCAATCAAGCCCCGGCGCCTACTTAAGGCCTTTCTCCCTGCCGATTATATCATTAAGGCCAGCTTACGTATTCCGGGGTAGACGACGACGGGCTTTTTCATATATATCTGTATATACCTGCCGCAGCATACCGCTGGTCTATTTTCGGTCCGATCGTGTGTTGGTAATCTCCGTTAATTTCATGGATTTGATCTATTTTACGGAAATGGAATTTCAAACTTGTGTATACTCTGGATTTACTTATTTATTTCACGTGTGCAATGGTGGTATGCATCATCCCGTTTAGGTCGGTACACCTGAACGAAGGGAGTAGGATATGGATATATATATATATACATATTAATATATAGATAGGATTGGAAAAGGGTGGTAGACGCATATCTATAGATCCGGTCCATATTCTGAACTAGTATCCAGCCTCCTGATGGGATACCGGTTCGCCAGGGACGGCCTGGTTAATATCGGTCCTGGTCAAGTAAGTTTCGCAATATCGCGAATACCCGAGTTTATTTTCATCTGGAATTTTCAATTTTCGTCACGAGTTTTAAAGTTTCACCCCGAGGCTCTCACCTCAGGCTTTCCTCTCTCCTTTTCCTGGGCGGGGGGAGGTCTCAGGAGAATCGTGCTATCCTCGTATAGACGCCACAACGAGAAAGTGCAGTCGGGTACTAAAGGTGTGCCTTAAGGGTATTTGGGATATTTCCCTTCAGTATTGAATTTTATTTTATTTTATTTTTTTTTTATCACGAAAATCCAATTCTTCTTCCCCCTCGTATGTATACTATACATAATTTTGATATCTTATATCTTTTTATTATTATCATACGCAATATTACGTACAATAGTTTTTCAGGATATCCCCTTGAAATTCCATATACGAAACGAGTACGTAACGATAGGATTCTAAAAGAAATAAAAATTCTTTCCGATTTTTATTTATCGGAGATCGATATGTAATTAATTAGAAAATTCTTCGGCGTATCTTTAGTCAGTCAGTTACCTAGACTCCCTGTATGTGTACAGTTTCTACTTATCGAATAGGCACGAAACTACGTGGAACTCTGAGATAAATTGGCTCTCACGTTCTCAGGGTTCCTGGATGAGTTGAGACGGACCTGAAATCCATTACCAGGACCGTAACGTAGGGCTTACGGACTCTCGTAATTTTCTTCACGGCTGATAGACTTTTCCTCGCGTACCTTATCCCTCCTAATAAAAGACCACCAGACGTCGCACATACGAGAAACAGCCCAACCCATTGGCTACTAAATGGGAAAAAGAAATCGACGGCGGATGTTATACGAAATTGGAGAAACTCCGTAGAATAAGAGGTAGGGACGGGCTTGATCGAATTTCCGGTATAGCCAAGACTTGTCCTGTATACCGGAAACCAAACGATCTCGTGGCAAAGTATACCCTATACCCTTAAGAGGTACTCCAGAACTTTTTTCTTGTCGGATAGTTTTTCTTATCAGGTATACACTATGTATGTATCTATAGTTGACTTACGGTATGATACTATGCATATGCCAAGGGATAACCTTGCAATACATCTGAATTACAAGTATACAATGCTTTTAGAAAAAGATTCAATTTATCTCTTGTACAGCTTCTAGCATTTTCCTTTGTTACTTACGTGCCCCTTATTGATATCCATAATAGAACTTTTTTTGTTCCCCCTCTCATTGTGACTACATATTCACTATATATTATATAGCGATACATTTATTATATATCGCTACGGTATCGTTCTCGAGTCCATTTTAATTAACATTACACTTGAAACGTTTGCATGGTGAAATCAAAAGTATAGCGGTAACGTCGATCTCAAAATTCTTCAAGTAAGCTTTTATCATTGTCGATTTCTTTATGCTTTGATTATGATATAAGAAAGGATCGGTATTGGGAGTATTATTGTTATGTGTGTAAATGTAAATATAAAATGGATCCTGTATGTTATGACGAATTGCGCAAAATTTATTATTTCAAATTTTTAGATCTCGTGGCAGTTGCTACGGGTACTGGAAGTTTTTTTTTTTTTTTTTTTTTTTCGAATTCACGAGTACGATTCATTCAGTACGAGGGAATAGCAATGACTGTTGTAATAGAGACGGGAGAGGGGAGTGAGAGTTGCGCAAGGGAAATGGGAAACGTGATTCAGATACAGGCGCAAAATTTCTTTAATATTTTCCCGCGAAATACGAAACCTTCTCATCTTCTGTTTTCTTATTGGAAATTCTTTTTGTTTTCTCTCGCCGGACGCAATTAAATCATGCCGCGTGGTTCGCGTGTAACTTGAGAAAATACTAAAGAAAGGTTCAGTCGAATAAAGGAACGAGACAGTGATAAGAGTAATTTCTTGTCTTTTCTTTTATTGTTTTCTCTGACTATACGCCATGTTTGTTTTTTTTTATCTTCTAGAAGATTCTTCCTAAGACCGCACGTATTTATCGGTACGTGTATACGCGGGAAGTTTATCGACAGGCATATTGCTTTATTATTATTTTGCTTTCTTTATCGAACAGATCTGGTCTGTAGTAAAAGAGAAAAAAAAAAGAAAAAGTACTGACGGTGGATCGTCGAGGAATTTTTATCGTGAAAAATACATAAAAGTTCTTTCTTTTTTTTTCTCTGGATTCAGGATACTTTGTGTCCAGGTGGCTGAGGGAGGAAAAAAGGAAGACATTGTAAATTTAACGGAGGTCAATATTATGCAGGATGGAGGTCAGGTGACTGCATATGGTATAGATAGACTGTATAACCGGTATAGCGTAACTTGGCGATATATGGGAGAGCGTCGTGAAAATGGGTCTTTTGTGAGTAAAATCAGATATGGCTTTCGTTGTACATACGGTATAAAGGATAAGTGGCGATATACTTGGCGGGATGTGTAAACACGAGGCAATTGTAAAGCAGAGAAATTGTTGCAATATATAATTGTGATTACAT
>JARPRG010000274.1:1780602-1857406 GCA_031001745.1 Hartigia nigra
ACACATGTACACTGTAGAATAGATACTCCACTTGACTCCCATTTTAGTATCACTGTCAGATAGTAGGTAATACCAGCTAGTCAGCCACCCTGAGTTTACGTAATCGAGCATTGTACCGGAAATAATACCTCTTATAAGAAGTCTTTTATTGATCATCTTGAACTTTTTGCCACGTGGACACTTCCTGAAAGGATATTAAACAATTGAAAAATGGTATTATCAATTTAGTTTTTTTTTTCACTTCCTGCATCCTAAATTTCTGTGTTTAGTATTTATTTAGTTATTATTCATTTCATTTTTAATCTCCATCCCAATCTCTCTCACTCATTCACTTTTGTAAGCCACGTGATTAAATCCTACTTCCGGGGCGCCATTATTGTCAATTATGAATTGTCAATCCTCTACAGCATCCTCTGCTGAGTCCACGATCCTTACACCCAGATTATCTCCAGTGGCTCCAGTTACACGGACGATTATTTGGCCATCTGCCGACGTCCTAATAGACGTCAGGATGAAATTCTATCGAATGACCCGGGGTCAACGACGTAATTGGAGCAGAGTCTCCCCGATATCCTGTAACAATTGTCCAAGTCCGTCAGGACGCAACGACGTCGGTGTTTTCGACGTATAACGATACTTTCTAATTATCTAGAAAGTCATTGGATCGAGTTATCAACCGACCTTTATGAAGATTCTGCGGGCAGAGGAACATATTCCAGAAAATCGTCAGACGTTTTCCTGTTTCCATTGCACTGTTTTTTTTTGGTTTTTTTCCAGAAAAAACATAAAAAAGTAGTATAAGATTTTGGGGGTAGATAGGGAAAGGATCATAATTCACTGATACAGATACAAGCACTCGTACAGTGCGTGTTTTATTATCTGCACCTAAAGATAAAGCAATTATCTCACGTGTATGTATACACGTATATACAGACTGTAAATGTATTTCTTTATGTATATCTTATCATTTCCCTCGTCTCTATTTATATGATACAAAATTGTATTAATTGACTGACAGATTGTGATATAGAAAGTGAATGAAACCCTTAACGAACCTTTATTCAATGCGATTGAACATTCATGAATGCTCATCTCGTTACGCAACGACTTAACGCAATTAGACGCACGATAAATGTGGCAATGAAAAAATTATAGGTATTCGTGAAATTAACGTCGGGAAACTTTAACAGGTATAAACTTTCCTTTCGACTTTTATTATTGACTCCTAACTAAAGTGTGATCCCTGTTAACGTAGTCAAATAGGATCGAAACCTCTTACAGGGAATTTCCGGCTTATTGTGGTATACGAACTAAGAACTTGACGCGGGACGAGCTGTTTCCTTGACAGGCAGCCAACGACGCAAAGTGAAAATAACTCCTATCGACCACTTCCGTTAACGTTCTTCCGGTATTTCCTTGCAGTGGATATACTGCATACGTCGATATACGCCAAACCCGCAAGTAATACATTCCTTAGTTCGTTATACGCAATATATATTATCAGTGGCTGATGTCATTTGGCAAAAATTTAAGGTTATGTTTTACTTATGTTTTTATTTTTTTTTTTTTTTTTCGAGAACGGAACCACGTGAGCTGTAAGTAAAAATTATAATTTTCAAAATTTATGCGCTACACGTTACAAGCTAATAGCAGCTACATTGTATTAGCTACGTGACACGTGAGTTACAAACAATAAAAATATCATGGGCCAATAATGGTCATAACCTACAAATTTTAATACTTAGCCTATTAAAACGTAACGTAACTTCCGTTAGCGTACGTAATATCGTTCAGAAATAGTACGAGCGAACGCCTCGCGCGTATCACGAAATTAACAACCGTAAAATTGCAAGGGCAAGCACGAAGAGACGCATCCCGGCGTCGCGACGTCCAAGTCAACCAGCGAGAAAATCGATTACGATTTACGAGTCGTGCAATTATCCTACGCCGCCTTGCGTAACGTCTTTGAGCTCTTAAGAATCGTATAGGTTGGCTGCCTGCTTGAGGATTACGTGGAATTTTCAGGATGCTGCCAGTGTCTTTCTTTCTTTACTTTCCTTCTTCTCTTCTTTTACTTTTTCTACGCCATCCCCAGAACTTCTGCAGTTTCGCAACGTTGCATCCTGCGACACTGTCACCGTTATCTGCAAACGCGAAGAGAATGAAGAGGGAGAAAAGGGAAAAAAGAGAGACAGTAGTATGTCACCAGTAATGGCAGAATTGTAGTGATAGAAGAAAAAAATCACAATTCTTCATGTTGGTTATTCTTCATATATATATATATATATATATATAGGCGTCAGACTATAATACTGAAAGTCTGGAATGAAAGGGTTTGGCAGTGTGATTCCCCGCGAATCCTTATTTTGTATAGTAGGGAGGACAAAAGGTCCTCAGGGCCCAAGATACGGAAACTGGAAAGTTTACTTGACGATTTTGCAAGTTTAAACCATCTGCCAGCGCGAAATATTAATTGACAACCGGGAAAGGCTTGAGAGAGTGAGGTAAGTGGTGCCCCTGTAGCCGTCGTCTTGGCTTTCACGTTCTCCCTTCCATCCGACCCTCGTCAGCTCGCCAGGAGGTGAAAAAGGGTGGAGGAACTTTCTCAGTGACTCACCTTAATTACAACGATAAGTCGCTTTGCTTCTCCTTAATTACCAGACGTCAGCCGTCGGCGTCGGTCCGAATCCTCGTGAGTATCGGGAACTCCCCGTCCTGCTGTGCGACTTGTACCAGCTTGGCTTTGACCCTCTGCGAACTGACTTTTACCAAGAAGTCGAGAAGATTTTAAGATAGCCGAAGAGTAAAAGGAGTTATAAAGAAAGGAGTTTTCTAGAGGGACAGAGATGAAGATATAAAGAGAGAAAGAGAGAGAGAGAGATAGATCAGGAGCGGATATAGAAAAGAGAACATCGATGGACACAGAGGAATATCCCAGGAACATCCGACAGGTTCGCGTCTTTCCGTAACGAGAAATCGATCCTTCCGTTTCAATCTGCTTGGTCTAAGCCATGGCTTCGACTTTCTAGAAAATAGTGCAATGTGTGTATATATATATATATATATATATATATATATGAATAGAGAGAATTTACCAAAGGAAAGGTGTATGGGCGGGAGGCGGGGTGGGAAGACTGATTTTACCAGAACGGTCTTTTAGGAAGGATGAAAATCTTGGCGAATCCACTTCCTTCGAAAACTACTTTCCAACTAGCGACATACGTGAAGCAATGAGTGAGAGAGAGAGAGAGAGAAATATAAGTATCTTCAGCAAAGAGTGGGATAAGGGAAGAGTGTTCGTCACGATCGTCTGACAAAACACCGTCTTACTACACTAGCATTACCTCGTTCAACCCCTCGCAATAAATCTTCTCCTAAAGTGTACGGCTTGTAACACCGTTATCGAGACGTTCCCTGGGGCAAAAAAGGGTTGTAGGGACTGCAAGAAAAGAATAAAAAAAAGAGAGAACGAAAAAGAAAAGATGCGAGACGTCACGAGGGTAAGGTATCAGAAAGACATATTTATTAACATGCTGGTGAAGACGATCGACCTCGTGGGAATAATGGCGTGTCCGGTGTCTTGTCCTGGTTCATGTAGGGCGGAATCTCACCCAAACACTCTGTATGGCTCAGGACGATACGCCTGTCCCGCACGTTGCTACCTTGCTGGCCCTCCTGAGGTTGCTGCTACAAAACCAAGCCCCGTAAGACGTGCCAGTTTACTCAGTGTGTCGGGGTCCTCGAGATCGATCCGTACCGGCAGCCTCTTGTCCTACATCGTAAACAATATGAGAGCCTGATGGGAAAACTTGGGAAATAAGATATTTAGCTACGTCAAGAGGGACGCATGTCCGCGCAAGACAAGTCTCTTCCTTCCGTTACAAGAGAAGACACGAGATTGCCCCGAGAAAATGATCCCCTATCCATTGGAGGAGATGAAGGGATGAAAAGGAATGAACCAGCTAAGGGACTCTCGACTGAAGCTGCTGAATCCAGAAATTACAATTAGGAAAAGTGTCCATCATCTACGGTAGACAAAATATAGATTAGATCGGACGTTTTGGGAGGAACGTACAGTTTCTTATTTTTTAACACCCCGGATCGATGTGACGTCATATACCCTGGATGTGTAGTACGCACCCTAATTTATGCTTTAGGAAAACCTTTCGGTGCAGAAAAGATAAGCGTTCAAAGTCTCTCAAACTTCTTCCTCCGGAGGATTTTGTGTATGAACGTTGGCTCCAATGTACTCGATCCTTCTGGAATTTTGAGATTTGATACAGGCGTTTTATATTTATTTTTCAATTATGAGATTTTTAATGAAAATCTTAGTGCATATATATATATATATACACATACATATATATTCTCCTTCTTAGGTATTCGGTAATGAAGATTGTCAACCTACCAAGAGGCTCTACTCACTGTTAATACCTAAATTTATCGAAGACTCTACAGAATGAGGGATGACTTTACGAACGTTCGAAGTAGCTTCAGTTTTAAGTTATGTACGACCTCACGTACCGCTGTCGTAAACCGTGCATAAATTTGTCATTTCCCGGCACGTGAGCAAGCTGAACTAAAGTAACTCAGTGAAGGAAAGGACATCGAGAAAACTACCCTTAGGACATAGTACAGTCAGGGTAGGTTGTACAAGCACGTCGGTCAATCACGACAGATTTTTATGCTCGCCCATCAACCCCGTAACTGTACTGCTTAGTTGACGCGTGTCAGTGGAGAGGGGATGAAACTTTTTAAATTTTACACCACGGGTCAGAACACCCTACGGAAGAAAGGTTTTTTTATTTTTATTTTTTTCATTATCCCCCGTTCCTGATATGACAAAGCAATTCTGCCTTTTATATTTATTCTTTTTCTCGTTTCCTCAACTCCACTTTCCAGCACCCTCGCCCTGCTTGACTCTTGCCCTGAGACGTTACTACCGACTGTACCGACTTCAGCAACCAACCACCCCCTCCGCCCACCCTTAGCTACCCGACAATATTTTATTCCGCCAATATTGGTCTTCCGTGCTCGGTATTCTAAATGGAATTGTACAATTTTATATGGGGAACGACACTTTTCGTATTCTCACCTTACCCGACGCTATCTCAGTCACCGCCATTCTTTTTTAACCCTAAAGCGTTGGGTAATGGATATGGCTGGAGTCGATCCACAGGGTTTTTAACTTTGCATTATCCAGGGCGATCGGTATTTAAGCTATACAGGCACTCTCTCTTTTCTTTTCTCTTCTCTTCTTTATACTTTTCACGTCCCTCTTCAAAACCCTTCCTCCCCCCTTACGTTATTCTCGTCCTCATGAATTTTTGTAGATCCGTTATTCATGATGCGATTTCATTAATTATCCCGTCCGTGGGCTAACTCGATTCCAACTTAATTAGCTCCCTTCTATCCCAACCTCCGTATCTTTTGCACGCGCGATTAATGCCCCACGCGGTACCAACCCACGAGGATAGATTGCCCGTCGTTCTAATTTCTAAGCAGATTTATATCTGCCTTACGGAAAATTTGACGCGAACTCAAAAACTCCGAGCCGACGATTAGACACGAGTCAAATCTTTGCAGACGTACAAGTAGTTACACTCTTGTATATTTAGATATTAATGCGCGTTATATCAAGGATAACAGAGACGCTGGGGAAAACCTTGAAATTTATGATCATCAATTTTGATTACGGGATAAATTATTTCTGCCACGTTTGTCAAATTTACATGATTTTACTAAGTTTCTCGTCCTCGAACGAACGTAACTTTGCTTGTGTATATAAAGTCTGATAAGGTCGTTTCTAAAATTTTCGGTCCGCTCCATAAGTCGATGACGATGATCTCATCCCTAAACAGTGAAACCTAAAAAAAAATTGTGAAGACAACGTACATACTCCGTAGCAAAATATTTCGGAATGGCGAAGGAAAAAAAAATCAGCCCACGTAAACAGAGAATAAAAGTAAGTCCGAGTTATCGACAGAGTCTGGTCTACAATCGAGTAGTACAAATAGCGAAAAAAAAAAGAACATCGGAAGAACAACAAAAGGAACACAAAAGGGCCCTACCTCTCTTATTCCAAGTTCCTTCTGTCATCCCCGTCTGTCCCTAGAACCCGTCCCCTTTCATCCACCCAACGACTCTCTTAGACTCCCAATCGCTCCCAGCCTCCACGCACCAGAGAAAAAAAGTCAGGAGACCAAAACATATTTACCCAGCCAAAAGAAAAAGGCGGATGTTTGCCAGCGCGCGAGTTTCCAGCATCCAAATTTGATTTACCCACCCTCGCCCACCCCTCGTCGCTCGTTGGAAGAATGGAAAGAAGAAGCTAAAGAGACCATGCTAGCCGAGGGATCTGAATTGTCGAGACTGAGAAAACGAGATGATCCCGAGATCCTATATAAAAAAAAAAAATATTTATATACATATATAAATGTCAATATCACTAGGGGTTGATTTTCTAATTTTTAAGCTATTTCTCGTAAAACATAAAATTCCCCCTTACCAGGGATAACGAGATTTTACGTTATTACGTCAGACCTGCGTATACCGTATATCCAAGTAAACACGGAGTACCTGTGTTTATGAATTATAACAAATAGTATGGTACACATATGCTTGTAAACATTGTGAAGTACACGTGTTATAGATACGTGACTACCGTTGTACTATATCTAAATTGATTTGGGTATGTAAAATTGGGGTTACTAAAATCATTCCCCACTCAGGCTTATGCAAAATAACAATAATTATTCCTCGACTGAAAATGTCGCGCGTAAAGCGTAATTCGCGTGTGTACGGAGACTCGTGGTTTTCTCGTTAAGACGAGAGATCGAATTTTAATTGGTCCTACGCGTAATTGATCTTGTGAGATTTCGTATAACATTTAGTTAGGTTCGTGGGAAGTCCCTCGTTATACACGTTACGTATGGGGGCTCGTTCGTCTGGCTGTGTATCTACTTTACCTAGTTGCAGACTTACCCAGTGTAAAAGCATCGCCAGACGATATCCACTTTATATCCCCCTTGGAATTAACCCTGGCTTCTCATTAAGGGTTCATGATGGCGATTGATAGGTATACTCGTGGCTCTAATCAAGCGGTCTAATTATCTAGAATGTAGAGGGAAAGTTACTTTGTATAGGAAGGTATTCCTGAGTATCCGACTTGAATAGGTAGACAGGTTACCTGTATGTACCTGTAATAACTCAGACGAACGTCAAGGTGATACAGTCGAAGTAGATTGACCTTTGCTTTTACCCCTTTTACCTACAACTCAAGTTTACTTGCTGTCTTTGCGTATCTTTGTATCTCTACCCTCTGACCTTGAACTCTTCAATACCGTTTTGCCTTCCTCGCTAAGTTTCCAAAATTTTACTTCGTCAAAATTGTCATCCGATCCTTAGACTCTTTTTCTTTCGAAATCTTGCTTTCCGCTTTATAACCTTATATTTTTATTGTTGTTAACGATCTCTTTGTTACGTAGAAATTGCACAAGATCCTGTTTAACGTATCTGACTAGGGTGGATTTTTTTTTTCTCCGTATTCGTACTCCAACCCCCTGATATAACATCACGTCGAGATTCTTTCTCCTGGATGTACAGCTTGGATGCTGCAAAAAGGGAAGGATGAAGATTAGATAATAAGAAGAAATATAAGAGAAGCGACGAGGGGCTGAGAATTACCCGTGTTGGAGAATAACTTGGTGAAGATGGTGGGGATGAAGATCAAGAAGTCAGTAAGGAGTCTCTCGTCGGGCGTAAATAATACAGATAATGAATTAAATTCTGATTGATCATTCTCTCAGCCATCGCGTAATACTCTGCAGGCTATTAAGGATTCTCCGTCGAACCTTCTTTTGGCTTTTAATTGAAATACGACGTTACAAGGACGGTGGAAAAAAAAGTCAAAGCGTTAGAGACAAGGAAGGACCCTCTGCGTATAGAAAATCTGAAACAGACGTACCATATGGAATATAAAATTTCATATAATTGATATTTGAATATGGATGTCAGACTATAAAATAAATCGATACTGTTACATTCGTCATATTTCGATTTCGATATCCTCCCGTCGCCCCCCGTTATTTCCTTTCTCGAGTGTACTCTCGGCACCCGGCACCCTCTCTGGACTTTCGGAGACAGTAATTTCATTGTGGCAATTACTCGCGAGCGTTCGCAATTTCCCGAAAGCTTCGCGGACGCGCATTTAAGCTTTCAAAAGCTGCTCGAAATTTCTACGTTAACCAGCTTGATAAATTAACGATGGACGCCAACGTTGAGAACGACCCTAATCGAACGAATAAACTTGCTCGCTGCTTTATATAGTATTGCTGGCTGTTATGGTCGAGAAAGTGCGGGATGAAAATGAGCGATTGCCCCATTTACATTTTTAATCACAAAGTACCGGTACTGCGGTACCGATCGGTCGGAGAACATTTTTCCCATCTAACAATGGCAAGATTAACGTTCGCCATAACGAGAAGGAAACGAACGATAAGATAAAGGAACAAAAAAAAAAGAGAACAATATTAATGACATTGATTGATCGTGGTAGTACGATTACGCGAGAATTGAAAAGAAAAAAAAAAAGACAAAGCAATGAGGAAACGTGGAAACAAAGTTGTCGAAGGACTGCGTAATTTCACGAAGAAAACGAATGACGGTTCAAGAAATCGATAACGAATATTCTTGTGTAACAAGGTTTTCTTAAAGTGAATATTAACAAAAAAAAAAAGAATAATTAAGCTCGTCAGAGTGAAATGAAAAAAAAAAAGAAATATTAAAATTCAGATATATAAATGTAGGATGTATGAACGTGAAGCACAAAAGAACGAGTAAGCCGCACTGCAGCGAAATTCGCCATTTTACTTTAGAGTGGATGACAACTAACGGAAAATTACCTTTTATAATATATACGGTGAGCCATTAATTTAAAAAATAAAGAATGCGTTCACGTGTCAGAGTTTGCTAAGCTACAGCACACATCTCTACTATAAATACAGGTATATATATATATATATATATATATATATATATATATATATATATACACACCTCCGATGTCTAAACTCCAAACGCTTTATCTACTATCTTCAAGCCGACGACTGCAAAGTTTGATTGGTTGCCCTAGTGCAGAAAAAAAACAATATATATATATAAATAAAAAGCAAAATTTCCGACAAGGTCCTCATGTTTACAACTCTTATCAGGAAAATGATGTTCGCTCAAAGAATAAAGGTTCAGTGACCCGTGACAAGTAGACTCCTGTCCTAAATGAAATCCTCATGCGTCCCCTGAGCAACGAATGCTATTATTTAGCAGCAAGAGACAGGTGCAATTTCATAGAAGAACGAGGAGTAAAGAAGGGGACTAGAAAATTGGAGAGAAAGAGACGGAGAGATAATATACGCGAAAGTGTAGAAAGAGCTAAAGACAAAGAGAGTAAAAGAGGAGGGGGGTAAAGGAAGAAGAAAGAAAAATCTAGGAACTATTTATTTCCGGTAAGAGTTTCGTCTAGGGAATTTTGCCCAGAGTATCCCGTCTTCTCGAGAGTCATTTGAAATTGCCGCTGCCACGAGTAAAAGGTCCTTTAGCATCTACTGTACCGTATTGCTCTGTAACGGCACGAAGTTACACAAATCCCAAAGGACAATTATCCTTTCCACGTATCTTTTGCAACACGTGAAATCCTTGGTGACTCCGTAATGCATTCAGGCGGCTTCGTACGCCTTTGTAAATTACTCCGTCGAAAATCCTTTGTCGTTTAGCAGTATTGAAGTTTCAGGCATCGCCTTTAGGGATGTTACAATTCTATGTATCCAGTAGACACCTTTCTGCTTTTGCACGTCGCCATACATTAACTCCAACTACCATATACAGTGTAAAAAATAAACAATCAGACAACTGTAAACAAGAGTATAACGCGTCATAATAAACGAGTCTTTTTTAATATAAGAAACCGTCTAACCTCTACGTCGGACACGTCAGTGGCAAAGGTAGTAGATTCCTTTAGCCTTAATTAAACGAATTAAAGTAATATAATTAATTACAAAGTGTTACAATGAAGTTTCACGAGATACGTATCAACGTAAAGGTTATCCAGAAAATAAAGGCGTTATGTTCGACGATGAAAAGCATTTACCGATAACCAAGAGTTCACAGATAACGGTAACGATACGTCTTCTTTGGATTTTCTCTTGTGCCTCGAGAAAAGTTTCTTTCCTTGCTGTACCTACTTGGCTACGAACTTTCTCAATATCGGCGCCATCTCGTTTTACGCCCTAGGCTTAGATAGCCTCCAGCCACCGTTTCTCCATTTCTCAAATCCACGATTCCAACCACGAATCCGTCCCACTGCATATTACCATCCAGGCAGTCTGCCCCTCTCACGTCAGTTTGATTTTCACACAGCACTTCTAGGTAATTCCCTTTGGGTATCCATTAGTGCCTCGAAGCTCAAGCGAGGAAGGCGCACTGCTGCCAATTGCCAAGGGACTATTTGTCGTCTGCTAGACGCGCGGCAAAACGCATCTTACGGTTTACATTGTCCCACGTGCGCAACTGCCTTGTTAGATTAGATTTTGTAGGATTTGAATAGCTGGCTGTTAGTGTATACTAGTGTGCTTTATACTGACTACTGTATAACGATATAATATATATATATATGTATGTACAAACGTACCAACCCTTAGGCAACTTGGCTTATGGCAGGTCTTAACGGATCCCATTGGATCTCATGAAACAGGCCTGGGATTACGTGGGATGCGACCATTTCTCGCAATATAGCCATCATAACCTCTTTACTCAGATTAGCCCACATTAGGCGTAACCTTCTCCTGTTTTGGAACGAGGACCGTGAATAAAGTCTGGTTTATGGTACATATGGCCTCTTTAACGGATAGGCTCGTTCGCACGACGAGGAGCTCCTACTGTTATAGTGGGACGTACATCGTCTGGAAATACGTTTTAAAGTCGTAATGTAGTTAATCCAAAAGGAACGACCGCGATTTACGAGGGTAAAATCGAAGTAGCCCTGGAATGGCGTTATCTGTTGAATCGTTTAGACAGCATTTTTTTTTCTCTTTTTCTTTTCTTCCTTTTTCATCGTTCACCTTCCTCAGCCCTTCGAGTATTTATTTTATTTCTTTCAAAGCTCTCCTTTCCCTTAGCTTTCATTTCAGCAGCTTTGCAGCCACCACTCGAATGCATATTATTGAGACGTTTCACCCGGGAATGACGGCTCCGATCTTTTTCGCCCTTTTGATTTTCGCCTTGACATACAGCGTATGGTCGATTGATGCGAAAAATGTTTTAAACAAATTTTTTTAATTAACAAAAAATCAAACCCACGCGTATATTCAATGTACCCCCCATATTGCGAGAGAAAATATTTAGCAGTGGCTTTTGTGTCCTCGACGCTCATCCAGTTACCCCAACCCGTACATATAGTACATATACGAGTATATACAAGCAGCTATATACATTATTATACTGTATAATATTCTATACGTATATACTGCATGCGTAGCTCGCCTACGAAAACAGAAAGAGCTTCAAACCATTCGGAACGAATTTCAATTTATTCCGTAAGTCGGCCGCTTGATTCGCACTAGTAAAAAAAAATGCTCAAGGGTGTCGAAGGGTCGGTATTTTTTCCCTTTGACTTTAATCCGATCAAAATTGCACCAATCTAGCTTCGATCGGTATGCTAAGCTAAGTCACAACGGCTTTTCTCTCTACTCTAGATAGGCGTGTGCCTTTCGTCAATAAGTTTTCCAAGAAAAAATCGTAATAGCATCCAACCAATTGTTATATTGGAATGCCTAATCCGTCAAAAGTATTTCCAACGAATTGGGTGAAGTGAGGGTGGTGTGGGTCGCTGTGTCAAAGGGCAATGTGAATGACGCCATAAAATATAAAAGACGCAGTCACGCGTGAAGCAGGCGTCACGATGGGGTCACAAGGGTTCTTCCTCTGATGTGACGTTAGGTAGGAGTCTCAAGAGGTAAGAAAGTGGAGAAAGTGACAGAATCCATGAAGACGAGTCTTCAAAGTGGATAAAGTAGACAGGTGAGAAGAAGAGAATACACCGTGACACTAAACATTACCAGAGAAAGAGTAAATTTGTGCTACGAGACAGAGACAGTGAGATTACAGAGATCAGAACTGTTTTATCGATTGCGTCAACGTTGCGTGCCAAGTAGTGAATTTTATATGTTATAAAAGTGACAGTCGATAGGACAGTTACGTAATACGTTTATAAACAACAGCTCGAACAGTATGATTTATTATTTTTATTAATCACTTTTGATTAAACATTTTAGTATACCTTGACACGAATTTTGATATACTGTTTAAAAGTTTGCAGTCGCCGCTATTGGGATTACCAGACTCAAGTTTACTCCTACGATAAACGGCTATGTCGTTCGGGCTGCGATAACTCTTTCTCTAGCCACGTGCTCGTGCACGTGTCTGTCTACGTAGGACATTCTTGAAATACCAAACAAATAGTTATCACTATCGCGTCCTGTATTACCCGACGGAAAAGTACTTGATGCTAGGTTAAAGGTGACATACACATCAGCACTGGCTATAAGATACCTAACCTACAATGTGCTGCTAGGTTATACGATAAAAGGAGCTTTGCAAGGCTTTTCCTAAGGCGAGCGAGGATTCAAGGAGTGAGAGAAAGAAAAAGATGGAGTGATATAAAGTGAGCGTGTGAGCGAGTGAGTAGAGGTTATGTCAATGGAGGTCCTTTAGATCCTTCGTCACGATTTATCTCGGGCACTCGTATAATATTCTCTGCTACTTTCGCACTATCGCTATCTGCTAGAAAACACGTGAACGTCCAAGTGAGAAGAAATAAGGACGAAAACAATTTTTATTCTGCGATATGACAGCAGTACTATATATACATGTACGTATCTCCCTGCTCCAACGAAAATATATTCGCGTGCTTGTAACTCTGACAAACAAAAAATACGTTACGCCATTCATCGCTGCCCCTTTTTCGTCTTTCCCCAAAATTTTTGCTCTACAGCTACCTTTAGAACCACTACTCACGTGCACCGACGATCATGAATGATATTCCGACGTATGTAAGGTATGCCTGATGACGTAATAACACAAGAGTGCTATAGAACGAGTGCAATAGAAACATGGGTGCACGTATTGTACGTATGTGCCATACGAAAGTGCAGGTTAGTAGGCAGCAAGCGGTAGTGACAATATGGCGGCCAAATTCAAGCAGCGGAAACTACGTCACTCCGTGAATTTCTAGAATTTACGAATTTCTCAACCGCGTTTGGAAACGAGAGACGTTTCCAAACCAACAAACAGTTTATACAGGGAAAGTACCCGACAGAATCGAATAGCTGCCAGCCACTCGTTGTCGCAGTGCTTGTCGGGCCTTTAGGTGAAAGACGTAATTTTTCAGATTAAAGAATAAAAAGATGGGGCACGGCTACACTTCAAAAAAAAAAAGGACTCTCATCCCATTTCTTATTCCGCTGTGACTGATTAATTTGTGTATTCTTTTTTGCTATGTTAGATGGACCCGCGCTTGTCCACGTCAACATATTTGTTCGAAGTATCTCAAAAATAGATGACGTTACCATGGTAAGTTTTATATAAAAAAAAAAACAACAACAAAAATAAAGCAACCACGCCCCGAAATCACAGACACGCACACAAAATTATATGCTGGGTGTTCGTAATTTTTATTATTATTGATATTATTAATATTATTATTATTATTATTCGTATATCTTGTATATACACATACATGTATTTATATATATATTATATATGTATACAGAAATGTATGTATCATCTTAATCATATATATATACTAGACATACACGTGCATTAAATTTATATTTTTTCTACCGTTAATTACTCGAGTTTTCACTTCGACGCTCTTTCCTTTTTTTTTTAATTTACTGTATCCAGAAAAAAAATACATATATACGTACGTAAATTACGTATATTATATCTCTCGTATTTTTCGTAATCCTCTTTTAATGACGTGTATATGTACTCAGATGACACATATGTCAGCATATATATGTATACACACACGTCCCTTCATATTTTTCATCTTCACACCAAGCATTTCGATATTCTACCAATTAAGTGTATACAATTATTCTGTGTGTCCTGAGACAAAGATAACGATCTGCCAGCAGCATGATGCGTCGCGCGATCTCAAAAAGTCGCCTTGGGACAACCAAGGAAAAAGAAAAAAAGAAAGAAAAAAAAAAAAGTTTTGCAAAGCAAGAACGACGGAACGTGCGAGACCGTAACCGTGTCGGACGCAGGTGCGAAGGGGATAAAAGACAGACGGGAAGAGAGAGAGAAACACTGGGAGGGAAACAGAAGTAGAAAGAAAAGAAAGTAAAAAGAGGAAAAAAATTAGAAAGAGGGTGAAGTAAAAAGTGGCAGAAAGTGTAACGCGAGAAGTAAGTAGAGAAAATGCCAGTGGGCTTCGCCGGGGAGAGGAAGGGTAAGACAGGGTTGCCGCGAAGGGGGCTAGAACAGAAAATCAGTCGAAAAGACGCAAAAGAGGTAAAAAAGCAGTACGAAGGGGTTTCTACCAACCTACTCGGCAGAGTAAGGGGGTGGAATCTTCTTCGCTAGAATGAATTCAAGTTTTATCCCTATACTGACTGTGCACCGACGTCACACTTGTGAAGACTTTTAGGGGTTGGTATATATACAGGGGCATGAGGGGGCGAGGGTTGTAGATATAGCTAAGGGGTTGCGGTGAAGACCCCTGACGTTTTGTCCCGAGTGCGGCGCCTGTCTTTCTCTTTCTCTATTGCTCCTTCCTCTCTCTCTCTCTCTCTCTCTCTCTCTCTCTCTCTCTCTCTCTCACTCTCATGGGCGCTCGTTTCTTTTCACAGAGATAATAAATAGTCCCACGGAGACATTCTACTTTACTGCCGGGACTATCTCCTCTCTACCAATTTCTCTTTCATTCTCTCATTCGCCATAATTTTTCATGAAAAAGCGGCACCGCCGCTACGCCACTCTACTCTCTATACCTCCAGAGCTCGGCTGTACTCGGCTGTGACCCGTAGTCCCACAACCCTTAACGGGGTCGCCCTGGGCCTCCGGGGCAAATCTGAATGGTAACGCGCGAGAGAAAGAGTTGCAAAGAAGGATCGGAAGTTACACGTTTTATTACATGCGACATTGGAGAGGGATAGAGAGAGAGAGAGAGAGAGAGAGTGAGAGGGATGTATAGTGGGAGCGTGTGAGACAGGTGCCCGGGAAGAGTGGGTGATGGTTTGGTGGGGGCGGCTGGGCGGGTAGAAAATATATAATTCACATTCTTTCAATGGCTGCAATACTTTTTTTGTCTGTCTGTTTTATCGAGAGACGCATTTTTTTTTTTTTTTTGTAATAACCCTTACCTTAATTCGGGTATCTGGAGTCATGCGTTTTTATGAGAAAAAATTGATCATTGCGCGCATCACGCTGCGTACACGACGTTCTAGATATTTATAGTTTCGCTGAGCTGCTGTTGTGTAGTAGATGATCCATTGAAATTTGGCCTCTTTGACTCATGTGTTAGATCTTCTCTGTAGGAATTCCATGCGCACATTATAAGATAGACGAAAGAATAACTACCACGGGCTATGATATGCGTGTATATATATATATATATATACACACGTCTATATATATATATATAGAAAACACTTGCTATATTACTAGATTTTCGAGTATTCACAAACAGAGGATGAAGCACCATTTAATTGTACACGAGCACATATTATGTTATATATCTATATATATATACATATATATTAGAATCATATACATATGTATAAGGATATATACATACAACACATAAGCGCATTCACAGAGAGACGTACACTCGAGCGCGTCCATATACAATACGAATACACATTGGATACTTCATTTTCTTTTTTCATTTTACCCATCCATTTTGTTTTTGTCATCTTACTTCGTGTTTTCGATTTCCCATTTTTCTTCTTCTTCTTTATTTTCGCCATTCCCTTTCCTTTTTAGAAAGCCGCCATCTTTAATCTCAATCTGCGCGATACCGCGTCACCAAAAACTGAAAACCTCTTCTTCTTTTTTTTCCTTCCTTTCTTCGCGCCACTCGACGCCCGTCCCCATCCATCTTTCGATAACGCCGACGCCGGCAACACAATACCGGCGCCACGACGCCTCGCGGAAACACGACCCGCGTTCCGATGCCGATCACGAACTGTTTTCATCGACCGTTTCGGCACGCCGGTTTATAAATCGAATCGTGCGATATGTAGCACCCTGTCGTTACCCGGGTGAGAGTCGTTGGGGCTGCCACCTGCGTAGTCGCGTTATGACAAAAACAAATTAAAAAAAAAACAAATCGAGCCAACTGACCGGTGGTAAAAGAAAATGTGGGTGGTACAGTGAAAATCGTTAAAATCGCTAGTAGCCATTGGTGATATCCTGTATGGTATGTACACACACACACACACACACACACACACACACACAAAGCGATCTAATCTAACACACACACTAGGCTGACATTAGATCGCTTTGTGTGTGTGTGTGTGTGTGTGTGCGCGCGCGCGCGCGCGTGTGTGTGTGTATACATACACACATACTGTACGAGAAACAATTTAGATCAGCGACAAAGCGAATTTCGTATCACACAGAGTTTTTTCAATCCTATTTTACGCTCGATTTGCGTGGGCTTTTATTCTTTGTCCTTTTTTTCTTTCCCCTCTGTTGCGCTCTTTTTTTTTTTGTTTTGTTTACCCAAAAACCATTTTCCACGTAGCTCTCTGTGTCGAGATCGTTTTTTTTTTTTTTTTCAATCCCAACGGCGGATAATTATCGCGATACGCTTGTACTCCATTAGACGCGGAGGTTGGGAGTGAAAACAAAAAAAAAGAAAAGAGAGCGCGAGAGAGAAACAGTCGGGGATGCTCTTTGTGGAAAAACGATTCTACGAATCAATGGTTAATTGTTTCCGCGGACATTTACCTTGGTCACGGAGGTCGACGTGCGTCGCGACGACAATGAAAAGAAAAAAAAAAAGAAAAAAAAACGTTAACCGTCCACCGTAATGTTTTTCTCTGGTCATGACTGTTCTTTTTTTTTTATATCCCTTTTCTACGCTGCCAATATACACGGACGTACTGTGACGCAATAGAACCCAGGCTAATGGCATTGCTGCGATTTTACGCAAGTAGAACATTTTACCGTGTACAGTTTAATTGACCCTTTATTCCAAAAGAGTGCACCCTGCCTTGTTTAAGACCGTCTTAACGAGTACTCGCTAACCTTTGACCCCATCCTCACGTGACCCTACACCCTGACCCGTCACCCTTCATCTCGTACGACTTCAAAAAAACTTCGGTAAAGCCTTGAGCCCTCGGGTTTTTCAAAGCTTCACGGGGATGCTGGGTACGGTCCAAGACGTTTTTAAGAGGAGGGCTAGAAGGGGTAGGGCAGAGAAGGTGGAAGAACTAGGTTAAAAAGGGCACAGCAGTAGAGACCAAGAGAAAACGTTCGGGGTCAAAGGTACAATTTTATCTTGAAATTCTTCTTTTTTTTTCTACATTTTCCCGCGTTCACGACTCATACCCAACGCCCATAATTCGCTCCATCTCGTTACCGCATATACTACCGTGTTGCCGCTCTCTGCAGCTTCTACTAGGTCGCTCCTACTTTTGGAGCTGTCGATCGATTCAGCGTCCCGCGGGCGACACGCCGTAAAGATAACAACAAAATTATCCCCGATTCCCGGAAAAACTTTAGTCCGCGAAATTAAAAACCTTTGAAACTCATTTCCTAACTTTCTTCATTTTTTTTTTTCCTTTTTTCTCCTTTTACCGTTTTCTTCTTTCATTCCATCTACCTTTCGTCTTTCTGGTCGTTATTCCTCGGCACCGGGAAATACCGTTTGCCCATCGTGAGAAAATAATTCACGGTACACCCACCGTCTCATGGTAGCAAGAAGGTTTACTCTACCTGTAGCAAGAAGCAAGTGGGCAATGTTTTACGTCGGTATAAAAAGGCTCGAGGAGACTGGTCTCATTTTTATTTCTCTTCTGCCCTCCCCCCACTACCCTCCTGCTAGAGTGTCCTTTTGAAATATTACCGCCTCGCGACGCGTCTCGTACATCTCGCGCCCGTGATACCTAATGTAAAAGCGACACAAGGATGCTGAGATAGGAACTGTCGTACGTCATCGTGAATCAGTAAAAGTGATAAAAAAAATGAAACGCTAATATTTTTTTTTGTCCCCTTTTGGCTTCCACTTATTATCTCCCAATTTGTTTATTTTTTTATTTTTTAGTTTTTTTTTTTTTCTGGCACCGTTCATATTCTTGATGTGTTTCGTTCGCACGGTAAATACGTTCATGATACAGTGTCCAAATCATAGGGTACGATATATGTATACAGTGCACAGCTATACGGTATAGGTCATAGGTCACTGAAAGAAGGAAAAGCGAACGTGAATAAGGCGGTAGGTACTTCTACTTGTACCTAGTGTACGTTTCTTGAAGCGTAAAAGCGACATGCGGAATTACATTGGAGTTTCTTCCATGGAAATAGTTATATATTTATTGTATAAAAAATACGTACATGAAATATATAGAAAATATATTTGTTATATATGCGAATGTATTTATATATAAATATATATATATATATCATTTTTCGCGCGTTTCTATATATTTTAAATATATTTCAAATAAAAAATATATATTGTATAAAATAAATATTATGTCATACTCGGAGCTGTGGTAGGTTTAGAAATGGTTAGGTTAGGTTTCTATTTTGATCTTCATTTCAAATATATTTCAAATATAAAAGAAGTATATGAGCTAAACTTCCCATGCCTTTTTCCAAATGTTATCCCATTCAAAAACTTGTACGCGTGCTAACCTAACCTAGCCTAGCCATTTCGAAACCTGCCGCAGTTCGAGTGTGAAATATATTTATTTTATGCAATATATATATTTTTTTTATTTGACATATATTTAAAATATATAGAAACGCGCGAAAAATGATATATAGAAAAAACGTTGATGTATATAACAAATATATTTTTAATACATTTTCTATATGTTTCATTTACATATTTTTTATACAATAAATATATAACTATTTCCGTGGGGGTTGCCGAAGGCACCACGCAATCACGTTGGGACGTGCACCGTAAAGGGGACGAGGATAAAAAAGGAGAAAGTTGCGGACGGTGAATTTGTAGAGGATTGGATTGGGAGAGATTAAAAAAAAAAAAAGAAAAAAAAAGAGAATTCTGATGATGGAGGAAATCGAAAAGCATCGGGACGAGTAAGGCACGCTGTCTAAGCTGAAAATTGTGATAAATAACGTTCCGAGGAATATCGAGTGAGCGGAGCTTACGGATAGCACTCGAGCGTCTAAAGCCTGGCAGGTGTTCACAAATATGCGCAACGCGACACGAATGGCAACAAACGTCGACAACACACGTTTTTCGTTTTCTTCAACGTGGTTCAGGCTTTAAACTCGGTTCATCTGAATAATCGAAGTATCTGATTGGCTAAATGACATAGTTGAACCGAGTTTAAAGCTTGAACCACATTGAAAAAAACGGATATCAATGTTTTGTTCGATTCGCGTGGAATCGACGCTGAGTATTGAACGTATATATCTATATATTTCAGATTAAATATGTGTATATAGATATATCAAATGTGTGCAATACGTTTATATATATGTATACATATATGGTACGTTTCATGCTCAGAATGAATCTTCCGGCTATCGTTGTAGTTGAAAGTACTCTGGGTGGTTTAAAATCCTTAAGAAAGTGAGAGAAAAGAAAAGAAAAAAGTTTCAGTGCGAAGTTGGAAACGAGTCCAATGAAATCCAATTTCGCATTGAATGAACTTTACTTTATCTGAAGGCTGTTGCAATTCCAATAGTGAAAATTTTCCCGTCTGGATAAATCGTTTAGTAAAATCCTGACGTATGTAGGTATGCACACGACGGTCGAAAAAAAAAAAAAAAAGAAAAAACGTTTCCTTCGCTCGCACACAGCACGACAGAAACTGCGAAATTTATTGGAAAATCTCGGCAACGAAAATGTCCAGTACGTCCATATTAACGCAGTATAAAAATGAATTCGCACGACCGTAAGATCGTAATCGTTGATAACAAAGAAGCATTGTTACCAAGGATGCTTGTTGTAACTAAAGAAATTACATGATGTTCCGTTGTAGGTAAAGAACCATTACAGGAATTCAACATGGCCGCTGCGACAAATCACATGACCGAGTAAATCCAACATGGCTGCCGGAGTCCCTTTTCAACGTTAGACGCGTAGCCACCTGGCGGTAAATTCATGTAACACACTCGACCCGTTTGTCCGCTATCGTAACGTCACACGACGTCCAGGGTGCCTCATCGCGTTCTTTATGTCTCATTAAAAGACCGTAGGTCACGTTTAACGCGCGAAGCAACGAAGCCGCGAAAATTGTTAAGTGCTTTAGCGCCGTAGTAACCCTGCAGGACCTTAAGGGGCATTTAACCCTACCGCGCTCGTTTCCTTATAATTCATGGGGTGATTAAATCTGCCCGTGGTATCCTCACCTAGGTAATCGTGGCGAGTAACCAGAAGCCACTGTCTTGCAGGTACATATATACACACATATATATATATAGGTAATGCTAGTTGAAGATGATGCTACAGAGTGACTAGAGATATATATACTATATACATATATATGTAAAGGTAATTAAATTGGTTCAGGTATATTAATACGGAGTAAATGGGATATAAACATCACGCAAAATTTTTTTGATCTTCTATTTCGTCTACAGGTATACCAACGTCCTAGAAGTAATTACACTCGATATACGGGAGGACGCCCTTATAACTTAAAGCTCGTATCTCTTGCCCTCCGGTAACTACGGTATTTCACGCGCCACACAGGAAAACCGCAACCACTATTTCCCACCTAGGCGGAATTTAGGCTGTCAGGTTGCCATTGGTCCCTTCGTCAGTAGGGCTTTGGTATTTCGACTCCTCTTCAAGGACTTCCACGAATTTCACAGCTTCCACGACAGAAGGGATAGCCGACCTTATGCTTAGTAACTCTCGATCGTCCCCGGTTTGGCTTCCTCTGACGTAGCTGTAACCGTTAGAGATGCTTTATTTATCCGCCAAGAGTACGCTGCGCCAATTTCAATTACAGCCGTGGATCACGGAACGTACTTCTATTGTATTGCCGTAGAAAACAAATTTTTGAAAATTTGGTTACTTTTTTTTGGGGGGGATTTTTCCAAGTCTTTTTTACACCTTGAAACCCTATGGGATAAAAAGGGATAAAGGTCAAGATTGATCCTTCAGGGTCATTTGATCAAGCTCATACGTTCAGTTTGTTAA
The DNA here is from genome assembly GCA_031001745.1 of Hartigia nigra. Classification (NCBI taxonomy): domain Eukaryota; kingdom Metazoa; phylum Arthropoda; class Insecta; order Hymenoptera; family Cephidae; genus Hartigia; species Hartigia nigra. The sequence goes on from JARPRG010000274.1 coordinate 1,802,018, forward strand.
TCATCCCTCTCTTTGTCTCACGTCAGTTTCTCTCCCTTGCATTATCTTTCTCTCTGTTATCTCGTTGAACCTGCTTTGTACTCTTATCGATACCACCATTGTGACCTTATGACCTTTCATCCCTTGCTCGTGTGATTCATAACAGTCTCATTCTCGAAGCGGCAGCGACAGGCGGTCACGCCTATTTTATAGAGGGATGATCGAGCTAAAAGAGAAAGAGGAGGAAGGAGAAAAGGAGAGTAAGGGACGAATGGAGAGAGAAAGAGAGAGAGAGAGAGAGAGAGAGAGAAGCCGATCGATCAATAAACATCACAAGAATACACGAGTCGACAAATTAACCTCGAGGAAGGAACAAATGATGGAAAAAAATGGAAGGTTCTACGATCATGGAGGAAGGGAGATATGTACAATGATTCTCGTTACGTCCCTTGTTACGTTTGATAACACCCTCCGTGATCCCAGCAACGGGATAATAAGGCAATCGAATTGGAAATGAAAGAGTGAGAGAAAGAAAGAGGAAGAAGATCGATAGAGAGAGAGAGAGAGAGAGAGAGAAAGAGAGAAAGAAAGAACGAGAGTATGCGAGAGAGAGAATGAGAAAGAGAGAGAAAGCGCGCGAGAGAGAGAGAGAGAGAGAAAATATGGAAAGAGTAAGAGTAATAATACCACCACCAATGATGATAATGATGACGATGATAATATAAAAAAAAAGAGTAAAGTTAATTAAAAGAAGGATAAATATCGATAAAACACGTAAATCCCGGCTCTTGGCGATGATCTATTAATCGATTTGTTTTGTTCTGTTCCGGCAACGTGTTAGATGGCCCAACAATTGTGTTCGTCAACATCTATCTCCGCTCAATCAGCAAAATAGATGATTATAAAATGGTGAGTGCAAAAAAAAATACCAACAAGGCCTACAATCTATATATGCCACACATGTATATCTATATAACGTCACGTGTATATGATTACGTAAAACTTGCACTTCTCTGTACTGTACTTGTATACTGTACTTGTGCGCCGCGCTACCAATGGATGTGTGCTACCAGTCGGATCGTTGACTTTTCGATGTCGTTACTGTCATGTATACCTATCAGCATAACTATATTGATTGATTGATTGTTCGATTGATTGATTGATTGATTGATTGATTCAGTGTGTTATACATATACCTCGTGTGTCTTGTCGGACCTCGTGTTCATACGTTAAAATCACTAGAGGCACCCGTTAACGGCCTTTGCGTTTATAACGGGTGGCGGCGGACCAAGAGGACGAGGACGGTGTACGGTACATCATTGTCGCGAATTCCACGTACGATGACGTCACTTGTCATATGTACGTCATTCGACGCTTTATCGAATTTCGCTGATATCCTCGTGACGTAATACAATGCAATGTCGACTACAGTGGCGTATGCGCGATAACAGATATCACTGTATGAGTGTCACGAAATTGTGACGTCACGGATACCAGTTTTATACCATGAACTGGTACCGGATGTGGCTAGGGGGTGGCTCACGAAAAATCGACTTCATTCCCTGAGACTCTACGTTGGATATATAGATCCTGGATACTGTATACATAGATGTATATAGTAGTAGTGTACATAAATGTGTTTTCAGGGAAATGAATCTGTTTTACGGGAAAAAGCTAAAAGCTTTACTCAACTTTATACATATAACAAGTTCGACTGTCTTTCACGTTTAACCACTGCCGTTGACTTCTATACTGTCCGGCTTGAATTTCTCTGGGTTTTCGATGCGTATTCACAACGGTAAGCAAAATTGCTGATACGCCGCAGCTTTCAGAAGAGCGTGCTTTTCATTCCCGTAGAAACGTCGACGATTGGACAACGATCTAGATGAATTTTCGCAAAATGAACACGAGAGAGAAAATTCGAGGGAGAAGAGGGAGAGAGAGAGACAAGTCTCTCGTTACAGAGAGTTAGAAAGTTAAAAAGTGAGAGAGAGAGAGAGAAACGAGAGAATGAAAAAAAAAAACAGATCACCAATCAATAGTTATGCGATTATTAAAAATAAATAAATCTAAAAAGATCTTATCGATCATTATATATAACCTAATTATTATTGATACTTAATACGGACAAGAATTATCGTTTATTAATAGAGTCGAGAAGTACAAAGATCCTGGCGAGTGTCATCGATTTTTCGTGTGCCACCATACACAAGATCGCTCACGTATTACTGCATCGCTATATTTACACACAAAAAAGAAAAGGCATTATCGACCAAAGAAAAAAAGAAAAGAAAAAAAAGAAGCCTGTATATCTGCATGCTACGATCGCTCTCAACCGTCAATCACCCAGTCACGATTCAATCATCCACTCGCTATTGTATCCGATCATTCACTCAGCAATCACAAGTCGCTCAATCATTAATTTCGATCGCTCGCTCGTTCACTCGCTCACCAAGTTACTCATGACGATGTCTTTCTCCGTACCAGTCCCTCGAACCGACATAACCTCAAAATCGTTTAAAGCCCAAAGCGTTCCATACCTATGACCACGTGACCACTCATCGACACAACCTCACCGCATAAATTCCCGTACATTAGTCTCCCGGCCAGTGGCGCGAAACGTCATAAAATTCAAAACGTCACGCTACTCGACTCACACGGCACTTTAGAAATTCGCCCCGTCACGACGATCTGTTATCATACACAGGAGTCAAATTATTCAGCCGCTCTTTGTCCAAGACGTACATATCCTTTTGTTCCCATTGTCACAGCGCTTAAAGCGCCCACGCGTCGTGTTCTTCTTTTTAGAGCTCCTGTATCGGAGATGTACCAGCGAGTGCTTTGGCACCAAGCTGTATATACGTAGAGAGAGACCAGTATATATATATATATATATAAACATATATATATAAACATATATATATATATATATATACAGTCAGCCTGTTACAATGAGTCGCGCGGTTCGCCATGTGTCGCCGGGATTTTCGCGTGGGCTTGACAGAAGAAGGATAAAGAGAGAATGAGAACGAGAGAAAGTGAGAAAGAACGGGAACGCAGGAGAGAAAGAGCGAGGGAGACGAACTGAGTGAGCGGTGAGAGAAAGAGACTGAAAGATTGAAGGTGTGAGTGCGCGCGAGAGACAACGAGTGAAGGACATAACCTCAAAAGACATAGTGGACTCGTCCATGAGAATTTACATGTATCGAGAAGGCTAAGGTACTCGCTGTCGCAGTTTTTTGCCTATGAGTCAAGAAGAACGAGGAGAAAGAGGAACAAAGAGAGATTAACGAAAAGGGAATTTTTATAAATATAACACATATAATACACACGAGCGTATATTATATGCACTGCGTGCAAGCACGTTGCTTTTTTTCATTTAGACGGGAAGCACAGAGGGACGATCGATATATGTTATATATTATTCGTATATATATATATACACACACATACACTATACAAAACTTAACCAAATATATATATACATAGTATATAACAATACGAAAATATATTGTATATCGTAGCATACGTCGCGATGTTATTATCGTATATCATATATGCACTAAATGAACCGTCCTTATAGACTGTGATACGAGTGCAGACGCATATCACGCACAGGCAGAATCGTGACGCGCATATTTTATTATTATTGTTGTTATTGTTATTATTATTATTATTATCATTATTGTTCTACACATCAAAACAACACATTATTCACTATCAGCATATTAATTAGTCGCGTTCTCACGTATCGGCTTTAAGGCATCACCGGCACCACACATATGTTACATATAACACTCATTATTATATATATATATCGAAACGATTCACATTTTGAGCGCCTTTGATGGAACATAGCTTGGACTTGGGCTAACGTATGTGTCGGGAATGCGCTGTGTTCTCTGTGCCTGATCTATTTTACATAATGTATATTGATATGGTATTGCTGGTTTCAGATTGTGAAATTAATTGAACGACGAACGATCGAGTGACCGTCTGACACATAAGAGATTGACTGGTTTTGATTGGCTGCTGCATATGAGTTATATCTATATACATATATATATATACACATATATTATTTGTTTGTTTACACGGGTATAAACTGTGATATATGGAAGGTATAGGATGGCAGGTATATATATATTACTGTATAGTTTGTAAAGTTAATATACTCGTATTTGCTTTGGGCTATATGGGTATTACGTTAGGTACACAGATCTTTATATGTGTATATATATATATACCTGTACAGAGTTTCGTACTAGCGTGGGGATCTTTTATCAAGGTTAACAATCCTGTATCGTTAGCGGAGCAAATCCTATCGACAAAAGGATAAATATGGAATAGCGTGTGCTGCAAAATGTGTTCGAATGTTTATCCCAGTGTACGTGGGGATACAGGAGTCGAGGAATTTAAGATTGTTTTACGTAGTGGCGCGGCGACCCAGAGCCGTGGCGAATAAAAAAAAAAGTGGGAGATTTTCAGAGCGTTGCTTTGTCACGTGGCAGAATAATTAAAACCGCGCGAACCGTGAGGATTACGAGGATGGAACGTCGTTATTGACATTTTTATACGTTACGAAACGTCCTTGCGTGTTGCGTAAGAAAGCTTCGCGACGTTACGTGAAAAATTTGTGTGACTTTAGGAATACACGGTTTCGCGCGTTTTACGTAATGTTGATGGTTTGATAAGAGTATCGGATTTGAGGGACTCCTTTGTATGGTTAGTGCATAACAAGATGGCACCTTTGATCATGACTGATATTAGACAATCGATATGTTTATAATGGAGTTACATTGTGAGGCGAAATACGTGAGTTGTATATCTATATATGCTCGTGTATATATATATTTATATACATATATATATACATATACATATATATATGTATGTGACGCGCATTCGAACGCTCGTGGAAAGCATTGGCAGTGGCTGCACTTTTGTACACTAGTGATTGACGGGTGGGGGTGAGTTCTGTGGAAAGTTGACAGGGACATATCTTGCGTAACGCGATAGAATGATTTCGAGAAGACGTTATCATTCGTCGAAACGGTCACAGGAGAGACAATTCCTTCGGCCGCAAAGTTTATTAGGGAACAAATCTTTTGACGGTATTAATGTGCGCTGGAAGTATTGTCGTTTGTATATTTCGAGGTGAACCTTTTGAGACATTGTTGTGACAGATAAAGGAATTTAGAAAAGTTATCTGTAACTATCAATCGAGATAAACTTTTCAATGATACACAGTCGACACATGAGACAATATGGCGCTATGGTGTAAATTTTTGTTTTTCGTAGGTCTTAATAATTTACTATTTTTATTATCGACTGGACGGAATTTGATATATATTTTATGTATATTGTATTTTTCGTTTTTGTTTTTATACATATATATATATATGTATATATATTTCTTTTCTTTGGAATGACTTGTGTGCGATTCTATCACGTGTGTGCATACGCCTATAACTGTATATTGATTGACGAATGATTGGTCGATTGGTTCGATGGATTTCTTTGGTACTGCGCGTGCGCAGCGTGCAATAATGTATAAGCAATGTGCCTGGCTGCTCTGAGACATTGGTGTTACGGTTTTTCCATTTATTTTCTCTCCCTAATTCTTACTTCCTTTCGATTTAACGTTTAAATTTCTCTGCATGATTCGCATTTTATGCGCGACTGATTCGACGTTCAAGAATTTTGCGCTACGAACTTGGCGCTACTCTACCCGACGCTGATTTAGCGCCACGCGTTTCGCCGCGGCTCCGAATCCCCATTGTTTTATTTATTTTTTCGTTTTCGTATTCGCAAGCCCCCCCCCACCATCCATCCTAACCCAATATTCAATATAAAATTAATTAAATCAAGTACCAATCAAAAGCCAATATTTTCGTATATAACGACAAATGATCTTTTTTTTTGCAATTTTCATTCTATGCTACGGTATTATCCAACCGTCATGGCTGCCAGATTTTTCAGGAACGTATAAACTTCCTGTATACGTCATCAATTCGATTTTCCTTCAAATCGGAAACAAAAAAAAATACAATTTTACTCACTTCAGAGAATTTACTCATTACAGAGAAAAGAATCTTTGGGATTTCTGATGCATACGTCGAGCACGGTTTCCCTTCCACATCCTTCAAGTCCTCTTTATTTTAACAAAAATACTTATTAATCCTGCAACGTACAGACCACAGCGGTTTCACTTGTTGGCAACTCGAGCGTTGGCTGCTAATACGCACAAAGAATGTTCTCTAAATGAAGGGTAGGAGATGCAGAAACACACTAGTGGCAAACTTTAGTAAGCAGCGACCCCTCTCTCCTTACGTCATATGCAAAAGTTAAAAGAAGGGGAGGTGGGAGGTTGCCATTCTCGAAGAAAAAGTCAACCATGGATATAAATCAACGTAACGGCAACGTAGATACGGCACATAGCGTTAAAGGTCTACTGAGAACAAAATCATAAGACGCGTGTACGCATGCGTAGTACAGACCCGTGCGTGTTTCCATATAACCCCGTGATAAACATCTTGAAGAACAATTTAACCCTCGTTTTGCGCATCGTGTAACACGTGTTCGAGCCTCCTTATATAGGTTTTACCTATAGATACGACGAGAGAGCCCTATATTGAAAAGAAAGAGTAGCTAACCTCTTTTTCCTCGTCCGAATCCCTCCCAGTCATTAATGGCGGTGTTCATTCTTCCCTGAAATTCGTAAAATCGCTTGAAAAGCTCATAAAGGCGGAAGAATTTGGAATTTGAAATTCGTATAGTTGGACCAGGGGGAGGGTTTGGCGGATGGAAAGAAGAAATGGAAAAGATTCGTTTGCTGATTTGCCAACGTCTTTCCAATAATCCTCTCGTACCATCGTAGTCAACGACGTCATCGGGACGACGATAAAAATTCTGAAAGGAGGTAAAGCGACGAATTCAATAATTTACATCGTCAAAATCGGAGAAATCTTACATAACCTTGCTTATGTACACGTCTTTAGTATCTTTGTGTCTTGTCTGCTTGGTTAGACGACTGGTGTATTCGTATACAGCCCAATCGTATTAAGAGATGCTTTTCGAGTCTGCGCAGTCTTCTCGTACCTTGAAATTACGATTGTACGGTTAAAGGGTTGTCAGGTCACCTTAATCCTAGGATATAATGAACTTAAGATTATGTCAATTTACTCGTTAGGGTCAACTTTTGTCGACGGGACTCTCTGATAGGAATGATAAGGACTCTCCTGATGTTATGACTTTAACGTACTAACTGTATAATGGGGAATGAGCGAGGATGACACTTTTTTTTTTAATTATTATTCTTGAAGATTACCCCAAGGAATATTCGTGGATCTACGGGTGCGATATGTGTGCGCAAGCGAATGGAAAGTTTGTGACGCGAAAGAGAAAAATGTCACTTTTTGATAACGTCGTGTAAGGGCTTTTAGGATTATTTGATTAAAAAAAATGGATATACCGGGTGATAAGTGTTAACGGGTATCGTTCGACTGAACCGTTACCGAGAAGAGAAAATTCAAATGTTTTATCTGGTATTTCGTGGGAGATTAGTGATAGTGGATCTTTATAGGGATTTCGAAGGAAACAAACGTGACGGAATGTTTTGGTAATTTTATTAAGAGAGTTATTATTATTATTATTATTATTGTCAAGGATTGAAATATATGTGCCGTGATTCTCTTTGGAATGTATTACGAATCCTGTATACCTGTCTTTCAGTGGATTTATCAAGGATTTGTGCAACCGGCTGTAAAAATGGCTGAATTAATTTATTTGTTTTTTTTTTTGTTTCTTCTTCTCTCTGTAATACGTGATTCGTTTGCACCTGTGATTTACTGTAATCTGGCATAATTTTTTTTGCAATTTTTTTTTTCCAAACTCAACATCTCTATAAACACGTGATCACATGGGGCAAGGTACACGTATACGCAAAAGTTTTATATTAACGCTGCTCTCCGAATGACATTTCTTAAAAGTCATTGACTCTGCGACACTGTGCACTTGTGCCGACTGACGAAAATTATAAAATTGATCAAAGTCATTCTGATCATCGCGATACGGACTGAGCCGTATCCAATGATCGAGATTATATTATGAAATTATTGATTTTGAGATAAATCTTAAAAAACAAAAAAAAAATGCACATAACTATCGTCACACGATCAAATAAATGAACAGTAAAAAACAAAAAGCTGAAAAATAAAATAATATATTAAGATGATCTAAAGACCAACAAAAAATTAATACAATCAATGAGTATCGAATCATCAATATTCAAGGCGCCTTACTCGAAAATCTCTGGCTTTCGTCAATTTTATGAAAGTATCGTCAAAATCGACAGACACTTAACGGGTGACAAATAACAAACAAAAAAAAAGAAAGGAATTCTCTCAAGTAAGAGACTAAAATAGGAAAGAAGAACGTGGGACTAACCAGTAACCACAAGGCGACGAGCTGCAAAAGGAAACCGTGAGCCAAAATGCATGTCCACCCATTTTTTTCACAACAATACTATATATATACATATGTATTTACATTGACAGCTATATATATATATATATAGATAGATATATATATCGCTATAGTCGCTTAAAAGTAGTTTAGTCAATGTCGCTTTTGCATGAAACTTTTTTGTTTTCCTCCATCATCATATACAAGCATTCTTAACGTGATTCTTATAATGGATCGTAAAAATGATCGATTAACAAGGAATCACGTGTATCTACACTATGGGATAACCATTGACTTGATTTCATTGTCAGTAAATTGTCATTAAGGCGGGATGTCAACGTTATTAAGTCTGTGACGATTGGTCGCGTTGAAGTCAATGGAAATCCCTCCCGTTCTCTCTCATCCTAAAGGATCGATCCTTCGGAAACGTTAATTTAACGGCCAGTCACACTTAGCCGTTTGGTTGAACGGACCGTGAAATTAACGTATAACACGATTAACGATCGTGTTTGAAATTCTCTATTAATCAAGACTCGTAATCTCTTTTGAGTCATTATATTGATTGTCAATTCGATCTTTTTTTTTTTCTTTTAATTTAATTATTATGAAATTATTTCCTTTAACGGGATACACTTGATTTTTATTTTTATTAATCGGTATCCTCGTTGCTTTTCATATTTGTATTGTTTTCTATTGATATTGCAATTGTTTTGCAGATATTTTCAAGAGGCAAAATTTATTGTACGTGTATTTTATAACAGCTGGCGGCTATTATTCGGTATTTTATTTTCATCGATACGTTTTGACAAGGGTTTTTTTTTTTAATTTTCATTTTACTTTATTATCCTGAATATTGTATTATCGTCGAATAGGAGAGATACGAGTATTTTTTTCTTCTTTTTTTTTCATGCGTTTTCATAGTCCTTGCTCTATAAATATTGTTATTGAGGAATTTTCGGGCCGATATCAAATACGATATGTTTTTTCTATCGCGAGCAACAGCCGTACGGATTTGAAAAATTGATATTCGGGTAAACGAATAGCTGTTCAATGAAAAATTGCTTAAACGCTTGATTACTGTATTATTAATAGGCTTTTAGAAGATAATGACGTTGTTGCTTAGCAATATACATACATTGCAAATATCTAATTTTTCTGCAAGACATTGCCCCTTAGCCAATTGTACAATGATAATGATTTTACGCTCTAATTATCGTAGCTTCGTTATTATGTAATATAAAAATCATAACGTACAGATATTTTGTGAAAATTTTTCAAATTCATATAACACAGGAATAACGTCAATGGAAATTCGTATAAGCTTCTTCTACGTGTCCTCTATCAGCTCGTTACATGAGATTTAACGAAAGCTCCGTTTCGTCTGTAAATATCTTTTCTTCGTTTAACGCGAATTCCTCGAATAGACGTGATCGAAATTTAAACTAAAGAAAACAAAAAAATATTCACGTTTTTTTTTAATTTTGCGCGGTCGCACATAAATAGCAGAAAGACTCGAAAAATCCATCGGCATACGTAAATACGCATAAAAAGCGCAATTTTTAAGCGCGTAAAATTTCTTCCTCTTTTTGTTTAAATAAAAATACAAACACAAAAAAAAATCCATGCAGTGCCTGCAATTTTTTGAAAATTTGATGTAATCGCTATCTGCGCTTAACCGGATTTCCTTGCCCGCAGGAATATTCCGTGCAATTGACATTCCGGGAACAATGGGTGGACGAGAGATTACGATTTAATGATTTCGGAGGTTCGTATACGTCACTGGCCGCCATTCAAACCACAAATACAAATCCCTTTGAAGCACCGTGGAAAAGAAAAAGAAAAGCAGTCATATTAATAATCGCCTTTTATTTTCCAGGACGATTAAAATATCTTACGTTAACAGAAGCAAATCGAGTATGGATGCCTGATCTTTTCTTTGCCAATGAGAAGGAAGGTCATTTTCACAACATCATTATGCCCAACGTATACATACGTATCTTTCCTCACGGTTCCGTTCTCTACAGCATACGGTATGGTGTAATGAAAATAAAACAAAACAAAAAATAAAATAAAAAAAATGTTGAGTGTATCAATACTCTGTTAATTATTACTTTTAATTAATATAAATACACCGCATTCACAGGATATCACTCACCCTGTCTTGCCCGATGAATTTAAAACTTTATCCCCTGGATCGACAAACTTGTTCACTGCGAATGGCTAGCTGTAAGTGGATTAATATTTTCTCATGTTCAAATGGTATTGCATTAACTAAACTCAATTATCTCACGAGTAACGTGACCCTTGAACTTTTACAGACGGATGGACGACCGACGACCTGGTCTTCCTGTGGAAAGAGGGCGACCCCGTTCAGGTTGTCAAGAACTTACACCTACCCAGATTTACACTGGAGAAGTTTCTAACGGATTACTGCAACAGTAGAACAAATACCGGTGAGTGTTCTTCATCGATGATAAGAATAATTACAAAAAGTATTGAGAAATTGATTAATTAAAACAAATATATATATATATATATTATCTTCTCAGGCGAATACAGTTGTCTCAAGGTAGATCTGCTCTTTAAAAGAGAGTTCAGTTACTACCTCATTCAGATCTACATCCCCTGCTGCATGTTGGTCATCGTATCCTGGGTGTCCTTCTGGCTGGATCAGAGTGCAGTACCAGCTCGAGTTTCTCTAGGTAAATTATTCTTTGAATTAATGCCTTAATATTTCATTATGTTCAACATGCTTTTATAATTGTTGTATTAATTTTTAATAGGAGTCACTACGCTGTTGACAATGGCCACGCAGACTTCTGGAATAAACGCTTCACTGCCACCGGTCTCCTACACAAAGGCCATTGACGTATGGACGGGGGTGTGCTTGACGTTCGTCTTCGGCGCACTTCTGGAGTTCGCATTGGTCAATTACGCATCGCGCAGCGACATGCATCGCGAGAACATGAAAAAGAAATATCGTGAAATAGAGCCCTCCGCATCGGTCGAGCCAGCTGCTGAGCTACTCGAGCCGGATGGAACGACGAATTTCGCTATGGTCAGTGTCGTTTCTCTCTGTAATTTGGATCTTTGTATTATTTACTTGAGAATGACATTGAAGAAGTCCCTAGTACTTTTGTAAGAAGAGAGATCAATTCGCTAGTGTCTAAATGAAACGTCCTAGTCGGTCTGAAGATTTCGCTTTTGACTGTTCATTTTGTCTCTTGATATCGTAGCTTTGAAATTTCTCAGGATAAAGCGAGACGGATGCAAAAAGAGAATTGGAAATATTCGTGCGCTCAGTGACACGAGAACAGTCGCGGTATAGTCAAAGAAAGATCCAAGTAAAGCTTCTAGAACGGGGAATGAGCGATACAAAGGGAGCTAAGTATGAAAGCGTAATAAAAAGAGAAGAAAGAAAAAAAAAACAGCCTGGCTAGAACGTGATACAGTAAGAGAGACGTAGACAGAGAGAGAAAGGTAGAGATAAATAAAAAAAAATAGTGAAATAGGTAAAAAGAGGGGGAAAAAAATGAGAAAATATGTAAAAGAAGTTGGACGATCTCCAAGAGAATAAACAGTAAAGCGGATCTTTGGATTTCGCGTTTAGCGTAAAACGAAGGGCGGAACAAAACCTCTGTAATTTTTTTCAGAAGCCTCTGGTAAGACACCAGGAGGATGCGATGTCGTTGGATAAGATGCAGCAGTGCGAGGTACACATGCCGCAGCCGCCAAAAAACTGCTGCAGGTCGTGGCTGTCCAAGTTCCCAACGAGGTCCAAGCGCATCGACGTCATCTCTCGGATCACCTTCCCCCTAGTATTCGCTCTGTTCAACCTCGCGTACTGGTCCACATACCTGTTCCGGGAGGAATCGGAGGACGAGTGAATCTCGACGAGGAAGCGCTAGGACCAAGGGACGTGGCTCGCGGCCATCCCCAATACTCCCACACTCGTCATCGCTCGCGCCCTCACCATCGACATCACCACCACCACCACCACCGTCATCGTCATCAGCCTCGATCACCCTCGTCGTCCTCCTCCCAGGCATACCTCGGGCATACAGCTCAATGCTCCTCGAGAGCCTCGCGTTCATCGAGGACCTCGAGGACCTCATCATCGCCATCGCCGTCGTCGATGCCCACGCCGTCACCGCCAGCCCTGAACAGGACGCAAGACTTTCGTCGTTTCACCCGGCTACCGCTCGGCCGGACCGAGAGATGCTGCTGGGGCCTTCTACCGCGTAGATGGTTCACCTGTCGGGCCAAAGGTAGCGCAAGGATCGACGTCGTCGCACGTATCGCCTTTCCCCTGATGTTCGTTCTCTTCAACATCGCCTACTGGTCCACCTACCTCTTCTAAGGAGACGACTCCGCGGGCATGAACGCGTGAGAGACAGCGAAAGAGAGCGATTGAGTGAAAGTGAGAGAGAGAGAGATAGAGAGAGAAAAAAAAGCGATTAGAGAACATAAGAGAATACCAATGAGAGAACACGAGAGAGATAATGTTCCCGACGAATCCGTTTTCATACGTCACCCAGTGACGCGACGATTTTTCGGCCATTTTTCGATGCTTCCTTCGCGAAAACTACACGTCGATATTTACATCCGTGCACCACGTGTATCTCCGTTTATGGACTCTCGGAAGCAGCCTTTACCCTTTGGGTAACGCAAGGATTCTCTGATGGATATGAATTTCAGGCTTAGAAGGTGAGAATGATTTGATAACCCCGCCCCGCTCCCCTGTCCCTCGATCCCTATCCAACTCCCCTACGACGAGAGGGCTACGTGAGTGTGACTGTGAATGATTACGAGGAAGATCGGTAGGTGGGTGAACGAGGAACCACGCGCCGCAAGGATATCGATGACTTATCCAGAAGCACGAGCCAATGGGAGAGAATGAATCACCGTGTGAACGCATTCGAGAAACTGGGAGACCGCGTGCCACAAAATGACGTTAACGTAGTGGGCCCTGTATAGCCACGGCCTGTTAACGACTATATACATAATAAATTTATAAATACTATACATATTCGAACGAGTAACGCGTTATAGCAGTCAGTGACTCCTTCATATAATTGATGAGACCTCTAGCCTCGCGAAAAGAAAATCTTATAACGGAGGTAAAGAAAATAAGATACGATGAAAAATAATGTTAACGAAAGTTACCAGAGTAAGGGAGAGACAGAGGATATATTAAGAAACAAGGAAGGACAATGGACTTTCGAATTTACAAACGTATTAGTAATAGGTAAAGGCGTACGCGCGGCGGGAAGTACGTTCATGGAAAATTCTCATAGGAAGTGACGAATTGACTTATCAGGAATAAAGAGAAAGAGAGGAAAGGCACAAGTTAGTTTTTCTTTTTTTTAATGTCGATCGATCGTGTCGCCCTGTTGATACGTTCTTAGGCGCAAGGTCAATCCACAGGGAGTATGTTTTTCTGTACTTGGAAGTACTGGTCACAGTTGAAAGAGATCGAAAGCAAAACTGGCTTGCGATCGAGTTGGTTCCGATGTATGTTAGATCGTGGATCGTTCGGTGGAGATCCCTAATTCAGAATACGATCGATAAACGCGTCGTAAATCATTCGTCCGTCATACGTCGTAAGGTGAAGGATAATAGATTACGAAGAAAATTTTGAGATGGAAAAAAAAGACAGAGGATACGACTAGGTGAGAGAGATACGAGGTTAGAACGATTATGCGGAAGATACGGAAGATTGACGGAGGAAAAATTTTCACGAAATCCTGAGTGCGCATGCGCGCCCATCTTACTCTCGATTCACGTATGACGACTGTTCCGAACCGTGCAGACGAGCGCTTTGTCCTTTAGAATGTATTTTCGTGTCTGCCTGCTATCTTAACGGAGATTGTTGCGTATTCGTTCATCTACAGTGAAATGTATCGTGAGGAAGGACAGCAAATGAGAGGGAAGACAAATTATATATCGAGGCTAGAGGTCTCGAGAGTTAGTAGTTCGTCCGGCGATAATGACGTATCGCCGCGTCGTTCTCGCACACGATTGTTCTCGGTGCGCGAAGTGCGCGCGAAGTACGAAAAAAAGATGAGTAAAAAGGTGAAGAAAAGAAGAAGAAAAAAGAAAAAAAAAAACATTATGAGATAACAAAGAGACAACAAGGAACGGGTGGAAGAAAAGTACGAGAAGAATTATAATTTAAAGAATATCCCCCATCTATCTTAAAAAAAAAAATAGAAAAACATGGAGGAGAATGTGTGTATGTATGAGAGACGGATGGAGAAAATGGCGGAAAGTCAAAGAAAGCGTTAGAGGATATATTGAGTGTCAAGACTCACTCGCCTGCACGTGGTTTGAACCAATACCAAGTGTAGCCGTTGTTTGCAAGGTCGTTAAAAAAAAAAAAAAGAAAGAAGCAGGCACGAGAACGAAAAATGGGATGCGAATAAATGTTGAAATATACCTAGAACGTACTTCCATAGGAAATGTTTCTTCGTAACGCGTAATGAACGTTTCGTGGTACGCGTAGATATTAATTAATTAAGGTCGAATCGCGAGATTTCTTGCGAGAACAAATTGCGCACTATTCTAGTATGAAGAGAGGAGGTTTCACGTCCGCCTAAACTTCCTCTATTTCAAAGGAAAAAAAAAAAAAAAAAGAAAAAAGAAAAAAAAACATTCGATCCTTTCCCCTATCAAACTACCTTCAAAGGCACCCCCTGCCACCGTACATCCTATAACAATCTCCATAATTGCAAGACATTACAATCACACAGAAAAAAAAAGCACCGTTACGTCACTCTTACGGTATTTTGCAAAAATTGTATCACACATTTATGTATAAAACGGTGGGCAGAAGCATACGAGAAATACACGGAACATTTGTAGTTCGTCGGATTCGTTTTCTCTAGCGAAAAACAAATTTCCGCTCCTGCCTCCTGACGATCACTAGAATCACATCAGGCGAATCGTTAGAAAAAAAAAACGACAAACAAAACGATCCAATCGAACACTGACACGTACAATGAAAGACATACTCATACATTGAAAAGAGCGCAAGATAAAGAGAATAAGTCAAAATAAGAAATAAAAAAAGTCTGTATAACGGTACATTCAAGAAAATATCAAAGCTCTGTCACCGATGCGACATCAATCTTACGAATGCGAGTAGATAAAAAAAAAAAAAAGAAATCATCTCGCACAAATAGTACAAAATCCAAAAGAAAACTATCGCTCTTACCATCGTCAAAGCAAATGCAGTAAAGATCCGTCACGTCGTCGTCGGGATCTTCCGAAGTAACGCGAAATCGAACACTGAAGACATTTATTCAAACGCGCATCGTGCACCGTCCGCGTGGCGCTGCTGTCGTAACGACTTTTTACTTTTAAAACCTTAGGCTCAACAGAGAAACACCATATGTACTCGCGACACTTATTGACGTAAAAGAAATCATTGAATGTCGTCCTTCGAATTTTTTTAATAGAAAATTCTTCTCCTCTTCCTTTGGAAAAAGCAAGCGACACACCGCGGTCAGACAGGCGAGTTGCAATTCATTAAAGATACCGTAACGTACGTTATAGTGACTAATTATAAACAATTAACGAGACACACAACAATGTATATAAACAAGACACGAGTCCTTACAATTATATGATTACGACAATTAAGTATTATATATATATATATATATATATATATATACATGTATGTATGAACACGCCGAGATATATATATATATATTATACTATATATATACAGACACGTAATAACACGAGAATAGATATTACGGAGAATACAATCGAAGCGTGGATAATAATTCATTCACGCGCAATACTGACTAACACATTCGCATACTGGCAGTCACACACACGCACATAGACACAAAACACGCGCATATATATATACCATACACAGAAAAAAAGTGCACACCGGTGAAAACTACGTTAAGGTGATCGAAAAAATAAAGGATTTTTAAAAACGACTCTCTCACAGGGTTTTAGGTATTGTAGACCGTTTCTCTATTTGGTACATGCATGCAAATACGCAAAGCACGGTACATGTAAACGTGTACGCACACAGATAACAGGATAATGAAAATAATAAAGAGAAGGAATTTAAAAAAATGTACGAAGGAGGTAGAACTAAAGAGATGCAAAAAAATAAAAAATAAAGTAACATGTGTCACGTGTGGTATGAAGAATTCATATTGTCAAATGTTGGTCGCAGAAAAGAATAACATAATGAAAGGGTATCAGTTTTGCGTGAGACTTATTCTTTTGTATTTTGTTACCTGGAGCTCTTCCTCAGCGAAGACGCCCGTACATGGAGTCAGCTGCCGCTCTTCGAAGTTTCTTCGTGACTTTGTGGATTTTCGTCGTTGTTCCAAAGGGTAAATTGATTAGGTGTGCTCAATCATCGTGGGCTAACCTGTGCGGGATGCCTGCAGCTGATTTTCATGCGGCGGATCCGACGCTGACGCGTCATCGGACATCGCAGGATGAACAGGAAGAGTTGGACGCGAAGCGCGAAACTTCAAAAAGATTAGTAACAGCAACGAACGAGAAAGGAATTAAGTACTTTGGTTGGCCGTTCGAGTGTGCAGCGACTGGAAGGCGAGAAAATGGGAAATAAAAAAAAAAATGAGCGAAAGGCTGTGTGAGAAAGAGAGAGAGAGTATTGTGTACGTGAGTGAGAGAAAGGTTGTGAAAGGGAAATAAAGCGAGAAAAAAAATGAACAATTATAAGTGCCCCTTGTGTATCACATTTTGAGTTTAAAAAGGAAAAAAAAAAAAACGCAAGAGAGAAAAACAATGAAAATGAAGATAACCAGGTTAAGGAATATTACGAGTAAAGGATTTGACGACAAAACAAGTTTTATAAGTATTTCATGATATTCGGTATCAACCTAACCTATCCTCGACCTTTCTCCAATCTCAATCCTCAATCCACTTTCATTACCAACGCACATTCTTTCCCCTGTCCTCATCCACTGGAATGAATGTATACATACACATGGAATATTAGGTCGTAATCATGTATGAATATTGAATGTTGGGTATATTTACAATAGGTATATAATTATTGCGCCGCTCGAAAATCGAAACAGCGCGAAATCTATTCGCGTTTACGCACGTTTAAAAAAACAAGATTAAATGGTTGAGAAAGAAAAATAAAGTCATAAATCATAAAGAAATGGGAAAGATATATAAACGGTGGGCGAAGAAATCAAGAATGAGAGAAGCGTGAGGTCTCTCGTTTACGAAGGATGAAAAACAATGGAATGATCATCAGAAAAGTTACGAATGACGATGACACAAGAATCATTGATAGCAAGGACGGTCAAACTTTTCTAAGTAAGTGCAAAATTCCCAATAATCCATCTGCGATCTGTCAATTGTCCTGTCGCCGTCGATAACTGATCTCATGACGTTCCGTGTTTTTCGTCGTTATACAAAAAAAAACTCACCGTCCCCTCCTTATCCGGAACCCCACTCTCTTCCCAATGACATCCGTCATCGTTGCGGATAACGAATTACTATTACTCTTAAATCTAAATCATTGTCTAGTAGCTCAGCTCTGAAGTTATCATTACTTGAAACGGACATTTTTATTCGCGCTACATCTTAGCGTGTTCTCGTCGAGCAAATCGGACGCTTGATTATCTTTGCGTACGATCGCGAATGAAATGTAAGTGAATCAGTGGACGTGATCGGAGTAAAATAAAGAGGAAGATAAAGAACGAGGAAAAGAAAATCGTCACCATCGTTGCAGACAATTACTTCTCGTCGTCGATGACGTCAACGCGATTCGTTAGGCTCGGAAATGTTCGACGAGGCTCAATCCGCCCGTGCGGCTACGGCAAAATGATAACGCGCTAACGGGGCATCCCTTCGGAGGGAGAAGAAAAAAAAAAAGAAATCCCTGTAACAGTATTCTAAAATTAACATAAGAATTTTAACTACTACCAATGTAATTAATACGAAACATTAAACGTCAGACAGAACTGGCTCTTGAGAATTACTTCGCCCGTAACCCGAGTGTGTTGTGATAATAAAAACGAGATGTTGTTGTTATTGTTGTCATTATTATTATTATCGTTAATGTAGTAATTTATTTCGTCACAATATCGACGATGTCGCGACACTGGCTTACCCGCTAGGACGGCCATCTTGAACCGGCTTCAGTAACTAAACCGATTATTCATGCAGTGCACCAGTGGCAGTGGTCATAAACTACTAACGGAATGTTATCGATTTGTTTGAATATTTAAAAAATATCGGCAGTGACCAACCCGGACGAAGCACGCCGTGCCAACGTAGTAATGGGGATGATCGTCAAACGACATCGTATTTTTCACACTGGTTCAGACATTTATTCTCGCAGTGATGATCAGATTCATTTTTTCTTTTTTTTCTTTTCCTTTTTCTTACTTTTAATGGAGAGACGTATGTTTATTAAAAAATTGCACGTTACAGACGTGCCGCTTTCTTTTTCTCTTCTTTTTCTTCGTCTTCTCCTCTTTCATGCCGGGGATCTCAATCCGAGGAATTTTCCTGGCAGAAAAAGTAGTGTGTTCGATAAGCTGCGTATTCCGGACGATCTAAGGACTCCTCGGCGATCTTTATGTCGTTCTTGATCTCCTTTATCATATCCTCTGCAATAAATGTGGCGTTAAAAATATGTATTAGGAACCGAGAGCATTGCATTTTTTGGAAAAGTAACAAGTTAAATATTTCCTTTGGGACTTTTCTTTTTCTAGCAAAAGGACTTTGTCAGAAAACTATAAGTATACTTTACCTAAAGATGCAAAATCTTTCTCAGGACGTAAGTATGCGAGAACGGCAACTCGCAGCTCAGAGCCATACAAATCACGATCGTATTTGTGCATTATGTGAGTCTCCTGAAATTGTCATATAAATAAATATGCAAATGTAACGCTACAGATAATAATTAATAAATCCTATAATTACAAAATCTAAATAACGTTGATATTCAATATTAAAAGTAAATTATAAGGTACCATCGATTTATGGACGTTTTTGTAAAATGGATTCCAGCCGATGCTCATCACCATCTTGTATACGTTGCCCCGGTCAACCGAAGCCCAGCCATAGTAAATTCCAGTGGCAATTTCATTTGGAAGCGACTTGACAACTTCCAGAGGATAGTTAGCTGAAACAAAAGAATGATAAATCTCATTGTAATGTCCCAATGTCCTCATTATTGTTCACAATAATGATAAAATCTTTGAGACTAGTAAGATATCGTGTAAGATCACGCTACAGGAATAACAGAGAATAAAAAATGTTCTTTAAACGAACCGCGTAGTGTAATTCTGGCGTTTAATAACTATCCAGAGGGCACCACATGCCCAGACGAAATTGACCCAAACGATCTTGTGTACAGTGACAGTTTCGGAAGTGTTGAGTGTTAATCAGAAAACATGTCGCGCGAATATGAACAGGACAGGTAACGAGGAGGACAAAAGAAAATTAAAAAAAAAAAAAGGAAGAAAAGGAGCGAACAAAGAAACCAACCAGTCGGTATTCCCAGATCTTTCGAACCTCTGCCGAATCCCTTCACGATTTGCCCGACGGCAAAATGTGGCAATCCAGGCCCGAACATATTTCCTTATATGCTTGATTAGTAACAATTACTGCACTAGTAACGCTACGAATCTAATACCTGACATATACTTCTACCGTGCACCCTGACTGTGGCACTGAGCGTATACACTGTAAGTGGTTATCGGGCATAGAACACGAATTGCATAGCTGGCCTTGATAGCCATCCAAACTGGAACCTTATATATATCTAACTGTCGGTAAAGGCATTGGATTTGGACAAAGGGTGTATGACGGATTTTTATAGTTTATATCATTTGATTTAATAGATATTAAGAAAAGTTATGCTTATCTTTATTAATAACGGCTTGATGGTTTCTTTGGGGACTGGATACAGGATTGTATGAAGGTTATTCAACCTTGTATATTCTCCAGCATTTTTTCTTTGTTATAAAAATAAGTACTTTTACGGATCTTCCTGAGTAAGAAAACAATCTGTATACAATTTTTTACATAAATTTATAGATATATATGTTTTTAGAGTATCACGTATATATAATTATTGTTGTAGTAGTTGGTTAGGTGTTACAACTTAATACGTGGTGAGAATGGTGAAAGTTATGGGAGTGGTTTTGGTATTTATCATCACTATGGAAAATTCTGGAAAAAATACAGGGATCCGGAATCCTGGAATCCTGGAGGTTCTAGTTTGCAATATTCACAGGACGAAGGATTGCAATGGCGCATGTGCAGTAATTTAGATTATGATTTCGACCATTGCCGCATAAAGCAGCACCATTATATATATATCATATTTTGTACGAGTGTCGAGCCATCGTAAAAAAAAATTGAAAAATCAAGAAACGGTCAGTCCGTTGTTAATTTCAAATATCAAGATCGACACTGAAGTTTACGCTTTAGTAGATACATAATCTTCAGTACTAATTACGCAATTATTAATTGAATTCCACTCGTGTTGACACCATTATGTGTGTTCACACGTGAATTTAGATTTATATTTATTGAAATAACGTTCAGTAATCCAAAGATCAAGCAGTATGAACGATAAAGCAATGGATTCTAGTTTTATTGACACTTCGCAATGACGCAAACCCATTCGAAATATCGATTGAAAGCGAAATGCGAAACTTCTGAGTGGATAATTCAATCTACTCAAAAGTTTCAGCTCCTACTGCATTCACGAGAATTCAGGAAATCCCTTTAATGATTCTTGGATACTTTAGACATACAATACGCATTTCTTATTCTGTCATCTTAAATGCTAATGTTAATATTTATTCTGTCAATATTTATCTTCATCGGCATAGATGAACAGAGATTTTGGGTTATCTTATTAAATTTATCTTGATTTTGAAAAATCTACTGTTTCACGACAAATGAACCGTAACCTTATTCGAAGGCGAAAGTAATTCGTAATTTAGCCTTCGAATGTTGACACATCATTACAGCAATAGATATTTAGCATTTCGTTTTAGCGTTTGCCCGTATAGCAAGAAATATCATAGTGAATTCAAAAGTGTATAAAATTGTCGAGCGATATTTTATTCAAATGGTAATCCTTTAACCTAAACCTAAACTGGAGGTTGCCTATATAAATTTTAAGTTACTACCAAAGCTTTGGAATTATCTAAACTCTAATACTTTTTTGTAATACGTTCTCACTGTGCTAGAAATTTCGTTCAGTTACATTTGTTTTATAAATGTTTTGAAATCTGACAAGAAGTTGTATCGCTGGTATGTCTTAAAGTTTTATATTATTCTTGGGATAAATATTTACATTGATCTTGTTGCGTAACAGATTTATTTATATATTTTTTTTACATAAAAGACACTTTCTTAGGACTAATAGGTTATATGACACATTTTGACTCATATATGGTCATATGGCGCAATCTTATGTTCTTCTTCTTGATTAAATATCCCTCTTAAAATTATTATTTCTTAATTTATCGTAGGTACATAGCACATTGCAGTTCCATGTATATTTGTTTGATCGTGTACTTTTAATAAACTTGAATTAAATACATTCTATAGCAAAACTTTAAATCTTTGATCGTTAAATTTATTTTTATAGAATGATGGCTGTTTCGATAAGTGAAATCTGCGAAAATACAAAACTTGCAAGGGAAATGGCATTGACTGGAAATTATGATACATCCGGAGTTTATTATCAAGGGGTAGTCCAACAAATACACAGATTGCTGACGAGTATAGCAGATGCAACGCGCAAAGCCAAGTGGCAGCTTGTGCAACATCAAATTGTACAAGAATTTGAAAGAGTTAAAGCCACTTCTAATACGTTACAGCTGTTTAAAGTTGATACACATACGGAAAGAACAATAGGTAAATTAGCTGCATAATTAAACAAAAATTTGTATTTATAAATATGTTCCTACAAATTTTCTTATTCTAATATTACAGGTACACCATGTTTACCATTCGAAGCACCAACACGTGATTCAGCACTGTGGTCTTGCGGAAATTCTGGTGCTGCTTGGAATCAGTCTCTAACCCGAGATCCTGACGTATGGCCACCATTAACTCCTGCGGAACAAAAGTACACTAGTTCGATCTTTATTGTAAAATGATACCACGAATGCAAAATAAATTAAATGCACAGTCAATGTATTTTCAGAAATGCAAGACCACAAAAGAATCAACAAAAACAACAAGTCCGTACAGGAGTACGAAAGTCATCGATAAGTACAAGCAAAAAACAAGATGCAAAGTCAAATACTAAAAAAGATGATAAGAAATCAACGAAAAAGGATGATTTTAATAAGGTTTGCCTACGTGATTTCATTGATTTAACCCGATCCGCTTGCGCCGTTAATTATCCTGCAATCATCCTTCATTAATGACTTGAAAAATGCACGTTGCCAGTAGTATTGTTAATGATTGTGCAGGACAAACAGGACCCGGAGAAAGCCG
Organism: Hartigia nigra; assembly: GCA_031001745.1. Lineage (NCBI taxonomy): Eukaryota > Metazoa > Arthropoda > Insecta > Hymenoptera > Cephidae > Hartigia > Hartigia nigra. The sequence continues at coordinate 1,824,956 of JARPRG010000274.1, forward strand.
ATGTAGAAGTAGAGGAACGGAAATTCGAACCATCAGGAAATGACAGAGATCTCGTAGATTTGCTGGGTAATCAAAGTGTTCTAGATTTCAGACGATCCGTCGATATTTCAATAAACGCGGCGCATTGATTTAATCGTAGTAAAGAGTTCTAAGCAAACACTAATAATTAATATTCTTTCTTCATTTCAGAGAGAGACATTGTTCAGAAGAATCCTAATATTCATTGGGATGACATAGCGGATCTCCATGAAGCAAAAAGATTACTGGAAGAGGCTGTAGTCCTTCCGATGTGGATGCCAGATTTCTTTAAAGTACTGCTTGGTTTGAATTATATTAATTTTTCTCACATAGAATCAATTCTATAAGGAATTTTTATTTCGTAATAGGGAATTCGACGACCTTGGAAAGGTGTCTTAATGGTGGGACCACCAGGTACTGGTAAGACGATGCTTGCCAAGGCTGTAGCTACGGAATGTGGCACAACATTTTTCAATGTGTCTTCATCGACACTTACATCAAAATACAGAGGGGAATCTGAAAAATTGGTTCGACTTCTTTTTGAAATGGTACATGAAGCTGATAAGATTTGATACATATTAACCATTAATGTACAACATTTTTTAACACATTGTTTTCTTAATAGGCAAGGTTTTACGCGCCAAGTACAATTTTTATCGATGAAATTGATTCGCTGTGCTCCAGACGAGGATCCGAATCGGAGCACGAAGCGTCGCGACGTGTAAAATCGGAGCTTCTTGTACAAATGGATGGAATAAGTTCTAATAGGTATGAGATAACGAACAATAAAATATTTTTATTGGGATAGACATTAACGTTCCTTTGGCAGTGAGGATCCCAGCAAAGTGGTTATGGTCCTTGCAGCCACAAACTTTCCATGGGATATAGATGAAGCTCTGCGAAGACGATTAGAAAAACGAATATACATTCCCTTGCCAACCCGTGAGTTATTAATAATCATTCTCGTTGATTAAAAGCATGAGGTCATTTTAGATAAATTCAGTTGATTATAATTTGTGTTTAATAATCTTGTAGATGAAGGACGTGAGGCACTATTAAAAATAAATCTAAGGGAAGTCAAAGTCGATCCGTCTGTAAATATGGCGGATATCGCAAAGAAACTAGAAGGATATTCGGGTGCTGACATAACAAATGTCTGCAGGTATGAATGTATATTTAATTTTTTAATGTGATACAATTATTTGCATGCTAAAAGTTTTCTTTTTGATCGTTTCAGAGATGCATCTATGATGTCTATGCGTAGAAAGATTGCTGGTTTGAAGCCGGATCAAATAAGACAGTTACCAAAAGAGGAATTAGACTTGCCAGTATCGGCTGCTGACTTTGATGAAGCTGTTGAAAGGTGCAATAAAAGTGTATCCCAGGAGGATCTCGAGAAATATGAGAAATGGATGAGTGAATTCGGTTCATCCTGATAGGGCCATCTCCGAAATCCATTAATCAATATAAAATATATACATATACAGACATATTAACATCATAATATTTTATTTACATTTTTATAACAAAGCGCAAGAAATAGTCGCATTGTAATAACTCTTTACAGAAAAAGGAAAGTAATTTATAAAATTGCTTCATACTTGGGATCGGAGCCCAAACGATTGTTATATTATAATAATTTATAGTATAGTCTTAACGAGGGATCAAATCAAGAGACTTCACATATATGGAATAGTGAGATTAAATTAGTTAGGTGCCGACGTAGTATTCACATTTGACATATAAATTTTTGTACTCGTTACGTATTAATTAATAACGCTAAATTGTGCGATCTACCGTTCTACCTGATACACAAAAAATGGAGCTTATCTAATGTTTTTTACAAAAATACAGAGCTAAGTTAAAATATGCTGACGATTTATATTGTCTACGAAAGTCGTGACATACTTTGTGGTTTAAGAGCTTCGTAATTCATACGATACAAATTTTTAAGTATATTAATAGTAATAATCTTACGTCTATCAAATTTATCAACTTAAGATGCCTTCGGTGCACATCCTTCTTTTCTTAACTGTCTCGTGTCCTCGTCAACTTTCTTGGAATCTTTGGGAGCCTTATAATTTGCTACATGGTCTACCCTCAAGATCCTCCCTAGAACCTAGAGAGTAAAGTAATTTAAATATGACATTGAAGAATATAAAAAATAAATCATTAAATAACTATTTGCAATGGACGATATACCTTGGTTCCATTAAAATTATCGACAGCTAACACTGTACTCCTTTGATCCTCGTAACAAAGGAAACCATATCCCTTGGACTTTCCTGTATCTTTATCTCTAACAAGATTAATGTTAACTACTTCGCCATATCTATAAATCATATAAACTTTTTTATCGAATTCAATATTTCAATTATGCTACAAATAATTTCTATTCATTGTAAACGCACTGCGAAAATATTGTAATGATGTCTCCTTCCGTTAAATCGTATGGCAATCCTCCAATAAAAACCCAAGCACTGTCTTTGTATTCGTCATGCCAGGATGTTTTCTTATTGCCAACTAAGTCCTGTTGACCGAGTTTTGTGATATTTTTTACATTTCTGAAAATTTAGAGAACAATAAAAAAGTCTGCGAATATAAACTTTAACATGAGAGTCAAACTTTTTGCCACAATATCTAAAATTTTTCAAAAAACTAACCTAATTTTTCAATAAAATTGAATTTAACATTAATATCATAAGAATAGTAAATATGAAATAAATAAATTTCACTTACGTCAATGGATTCATGATACTTTGTTCACAAAATACTATTACCGCTTATGATTATTACACTATTTTTAAACAGTTTTATCAGATGCGAAACTTTTAACCGCCTGTCAAGGGATTCGATAAAGGAGCTTCTCACTGCTTCTCACAATTAATCCAAAAGATAATATATGCGATTGGACTTTAGATTAGTATTGATTTTTATTGAAAACTAATAGCGTGCAAGATCTTTTTTCTTTCTGTGAAAATACTGCTTTACATGGTTCTGTTCCCGGTTCTGGGAGGTTGCAAGTCGCACAAATAATGAAACAGCTGATAAATTTTCTGATATAACAGTTACTTCTGAGCATTTCTGGCAACATAACCTTCGACATGTCAGAAGTGAAGCGGAATCCAATTTTCTGCTTAAAACGTTATTTTTTATAATTCCAATCGTGATAAAGAACATTAAAGTCGATGGCTATAAACTAATCAGAGATGCAATATTAATACAGACTATCCTGATTATAAAACTTATTGCTAATTAAGTTGTATTTTTTTTACAAATAGTAATGACAATCCGTAAAATTATGTATTGTAAATTGAAGAATTAATACATAATACCAGTAATATACTGCACGTTTAAATCAATCATTTAAATTCTAATATATTATTATGTTACAGTCAAAATTAAACTATTAAATTTTTCTCGAATCATGCTATATGTATGTCATTTTATACGATAAACTATTTATACAAGAATTTGTAATATTATTTTAAAATGACGTTTCCAACGAGACTTCCTCAGAAGCCAAGTCGTGTTTTGTACAAGTATCGGAACTTTTTTATTACTATTTTATTATTGTTAACATTATTTATTGTACTCATTATAACGTACCATGTATTTAAGTTTGGTGATACTCAACAAGGTTCTACCTATCGTGCTTTAGTTTTAAATGACGTTAGTACGTTACCTATTCAAGTGTTAAATCCAAACACACCCACTGCAGGAGCAACAAATTCGTCATGTAGTCATTTTAGCTGCTTCAATGTGTATCGTTGTGGCAGCCGAGGCAATAAGTTGCTTGTATACGTCTATCCACCAAAAAATTATATGGATTCTCTTGATAGACCAGTAACTAGTCAAATGACTAGAGAATTTTATCAAATTTTACATACAATTATATCCAGTAAATACTATACACCAAATCCTCACGAAGCATGCATCTTTGTTCCTTCGATCGATACATTGAATCAAAACAGACTAAGAGTGCAAGAAGTATCTCAAGCCTTAAGGACATTAGAATTGTGAGCTTTAATATTTATAGAATTTTTTAACGTCGCTGAACAATCTCAAATATAATATATGTCTATATTATAATTACAGTTGGAACAAGGGAGAGAATCATTTAATTTTTAACATGATTCCTGGAAGTGTACCAGACTATAATACTATGTTGGATATTCCAATTGGAGAGGCTATGATTGCAGGAGCTGGTATGTCTTCACTGACGCACAGATCAGGCTTCGATATAAGTTTGCCAGTTTACAGCCCATTAACTGCAAATTTAAACTCTGGTTCACCTTCTACTCGGTAATAGTCATCAATACAAATATGACAAATCACAATATTCTGTAATAACGATGACATCAAATTCACTTTCCACAGGAAATGGCTTATTTTGTCATCTCAAATTAATATTAATGCTGCATTCGAGCAAGACTTGATGGAGTTGAAAACGACATTTCCAAATGATATAATGGTGTTTGGCTCATGTTTACATCATAATCCCATGAACAACACTATTCGTTGTGTCGGAGAAGATGTATATAAATATCCTGATGTATTAAAAGTAAATCATTAAGAACATGCGATAAATTATAGCATTTAATTATTGTAAATTACTTAAATCTTTCACTCTTACAGACTGCAACATTTTGTTTGGTAATTCGTGGAGCAAGGCTTGGTCAGAGTATGCTCTTGGAAGCAATGGCAGCAGGTTGTATCCCTGTTATAATAGCAGATACCCTGGTAATGCCATTTCATGGAATAATTGATTGGATGAGGTAATTTATATGCAAATGTTAATGTTATCGAATTTATTAATTGTGACTTTAAATAATAAAGCATATAATTTTATCAGGGCGGCAATTTTTATACGAGAAGTAGATATTTTAATGGCTGTACCAGTGCTGAAGAAAGTATCCGAGAAACGTATAGTAGAGTTACGAACACAGGGTGCTTGGTTGTACGACAGATATTTCAAGTCGATAGAAAAAATAACAGAAACTACACTGGAAATAATTGCTGATCGTGTTTTTCCACATCTAGCAAGAGATAGTACTTATTGGAATTTGCCGTCGGATTCAGTAAGCCTTTGAAAACCATACAAAATGTTTTATATTTGAATAGCTAAAATCAGACCGTTAAATATATATTTTTCTTTACAGGGTAACGTTTCGCCTCTATTCCTACCAATAACTGCTCCGAAGACTCGTGGATTCACAGCGGTTATCTTAACGTACGACAGAGTAGAGCTTTTATTTTCATTAATAAATAAGATCGTCAAGGTTCCGAGCCTTTCAAAAGTTCTAGTCATTTGGAACAACCAGCACAAGGATCCACCACATCGTAAGTTTAAATCATTTCCTTTTGTTACACGTAAAAAATATAGAAAACGATATATATAAAAACATTAAAAAACGGACAATGTTTTCGACACTATGAAATACTTTGAAAATAATTTATTGCAGCTGCAAGATGGCCAAAGATCAGTAAACCACTTAAAGTAATACAGACGAAGGAAAATAAATTATCCAATCGATTTTATCCGTACGATGAAATTGAGACAGAAGCAATTTTATCGATTGACGATGACATCATAATGCTAACTGCTGACGAAGTGGAATTCGCTTACGAGGTATGTAATTAAATATATTTATAATATAATTAAGAAAATAATTCTACGGATTAATCTTATGCAATTTTTCTATTAGGTATGGAGAGAATTTCCTGATCGAATAGTTGGTTTCCCATCACGCACGCATATGTGGGATAATCGTACAAGTTGTTGGAAATATGAAAGTGAATGGACTAATCATATCTCTATGGTATTAACTGGAGCAGCATTTTATCACAAGGTATACAGCTCTGCTATATTTAAATGAAAGTGTCTCATAATTTTTTTTCTTTTGTACTTCCCACTAGTTTCAGGATTCCTTGAAGTATCCAAGATTTCCTTGCAAACCCTTAATCGCTACTTCCATTTCCATCATAAGTAATTATATCCGCCTAAATGCGTTGCTTCTCTCTTATCAATCTCCAAGTTATTCTGATAAATAAAATGTTGACTTTATATTTCAGTATTGGAGTTACATGTATACTACTGCAATGCCAGGTGACATTAAAGAATGGGTTGACGAGCATATGAATTGCGAAGACATAGCCATGAATTTTTTAGTCGCTAACTGGACAGGAAAAGCTCCCATAAAGGTAACGACAATTGATACAATCAAAGATTAATAGAATTATTCGATTTATTTGAAAACGATTAACGAAGCATCGGAACATTCTACAGGTTACACCGAAAAAGAAATTTCGTTGTCCAGAGTGTACTAACACGGAAATGCTTTCTGCCGATTTAACACATATGGTAGAACGGACACAATGTATTAATCGATTTTCCACTATTTACGGATCTATGCCTTTACGATCCGTAGAATTTCGAGCTGATCCTGTACTTTTTAAGGACATTTTTCCAGAAAAGCTTAAACGCTTTAATGACATTGGCAGCTTGTAGTTGCCGACTGCTGTCATTATACCTTTGACCAGTAGACATTTTTCCATTGATCTGCAAGTACGAGTGAAATACGATATTTCATTCGGAAGCAGTGACTTACATTTTGAAAAGCTTCAAACAAAATGAAAAGTTTTAAGTATAAAAAGAGCTTGGCATGAATTGTAATTCCATTTGTTAGTATGGTTATGGAGTATGTGCATATAGGGTAATAATGTGGTAATTGATAACACGTAATGTAGCGGTACATACTTATAAAACTATACGTAAAGGTCTAGGCCGTTTGAAGAAGGTATTTTGCATTTATTTACATCCTATTTGTATATATAGAATAATATAGCTCGAAATCAAAATTTTTACATTGCATAATTATGCTTATGTACATACAATATAATATGAGACATTGAAACATATCCAGTAGATTTCATAACTATTAGATATGCAACTCAGATTTTTCAGAACTTACGATACTCAATTTCTTGAAAACACTAATATTATTAAATATAAATTATTTCAGACGATAACCATTGTAATTTGTTATCGTCTATTTAAGTCAGTATGTTTTCTAATTCCAATATATATTATAATTGGCCAGAATATGATGTTAGGAATCTTATTAACAGTATGTTCGTAAAGAATTTAACTAAATATACTACACTATCACTGAAAAATGTTATTCGCCTCTTGCCATTCAGTATAAATATGTATATTAATGTATAAAAATAATGATACTTTGTATACTAAAATAATTAATTTTTATCGCAATTCTACTTTAAAACGATATTTCTCAATTTATTGCATTGTCACACCACACGTCAAATATGATTTTCAGTCTGGAAAAATAATAAAAATTCAAAACCTAAAAAAACTTTACGTTATTCCTTAATGAATTCAATGACATTTCGTTAAATCTCTAGTGTTATTCAATTATAAGGAGCAATGGAACATATCATCTGCGCGTGCTAAATAATACCATGTGCTATTGGTGATGGGTTATAAGTACGTTAGGAATTGTGTGGTGGGGGAAAGAAAGTGTTATGACTGCCGCTAGTCAGATATTTTTCGCAGTGTTCTTCAGACTTCTCGACGTAGGGGTACGTCTTGGGAGACCGTACGTTTAACAGGCCCTCAAATGTGTACAATTTTATGTGAACGGTTAGACAGTGTTTTTCTTATCTTTAAATAATAGCCCAAGAAGAATCTTCGAGTGCAGCAGAGAAATTTTAACGTGTGTTCCATACAGGCAGGATATATTGGATAACACGCACATAATGACGGTGAGTTGATGATTGGCTTTTTGTTATTTTATTTTCAGCGATATGAAAATCATTTACTTGAATAATTCCAAACATTCAGACAAGTCGGTAGAGTTTTATATGTTATTTTTGAAATGGATTTATCACCGAATGTAGAGAACGTAACGTGTAAAATAATTACAGTAAAAACAATAATTTTACGGCATTTACGACAATAATTACGACAAGAATATACAATGTAATAGGTATTAATGCAATTTTTCGAATGTTTCTGATTGCTCTGAGATGCTGACATTAAAACCGTAAAATATTATTTATCGCGGTGAGCTTGGAATATAGTAATGGTTTTGGAATTCCTCAAAATATTTAGCGAATAAAATGTTTTAATTGTCAACTTATAGTTCAATTTTTATCTCGTACTGTTTTGTTATATTTTTACAAAGCAAAGATTGGCTCGGATGATACAACGTTTCAAAGCATTGTAGTGTATACTTTAAAGCTTCGGCACAGAAGGACAGATTTGGGTTGTCATTTCTTTGTCTACTGTCACGGACATTCTAACATAGACAACACGTTCTCATTTGAGTTTGACATTACAATGTAGTTTCCCGCGCAAAGTAAGTTGTTACGTGGCTACCTCCAGATTGAAGTCCAGCAAAACCAGCATTGCCAACCGTGCAATTCGAAACTCAAAAATACGTCACAGTCCCAAGAAATACATTGAGTATAAAAAATTATTGAATTATACAGATTGATTAAAACGTATTTGTACTCAAAATTAACGAAAGAGACATTACTAACTAACCCGAAGAATCAATTTACGAACTAAAGTGCCAGGAGGTTATCTCAAAAGTTATGTAACTAACGGATGAAATATAAAAAAATTGCTTTAAAAGATACAAGAGATAATTAATAAAATCTGTTGCGTGATTTTTTCTCATGGAGCGTTTCCATGGCTGCCAACCATAACGTTATACGGGCCGCCGTTTGGAGTAGGTCGCGGTTTGATAGTCATTTGAAAACATGGCTACCATGTGAAAATAGACGAGCCGTGATGCACTTTGTAAACAAGATTCAATTTCGTTTTTATTGTAGTTTACCATTGACGCGTTCGCTACGATTTACGGTGCAGTAAATGTGCGTGGCCGAGTTACGCGCGCACTTGATGAAAGGCACGGTTTCCGATCGCGACAACCAGCAGTTGCTAACCAAACTTGTGATTTTTATCGGAGTGCCGTTTTAACAGCAATTAATTTGTCAACCGATTAACTGTACTCTCCAGTGTACGGCAATGTGTTGATACAGTTTGCGGACGATGGAAAGATATGTATGTGTTGACAAGAAAAGAGGCGCGGAAACGTTAACCTAACTTTTGCATATACGTCGTATCGTCAGATTACAGACACTTGATTTATCTTTCTACGTAACCACGTCCTCTTCATCGTCTTCATTGAATTGTCACTTGAAGAGACTGAAACAAGAACTTTTTGGAGCACAAGGCTCAAAAGATAATAAAGTTTAAAACGTGAATGTTAATCCAGGTCTCTTGGCTCACTAAAAACTGCAAGAATACAAAATTTAATATTATTCCCACTATTTATGCCGAAGAGCCCCTTTGTACTACTTCGATAAGTTCATTCCTTGAACTGTGCAACTATTAGAACAATCTAAGTGGAAGTATAAATTGACTATTCCTTCGCAGCTAACAGTACTGCCATATCGCATTGATGACCATTGTTTATAGTTGTCAAATGGGAATAAAATATTGTCTTCGAACTGGAACAAAACACACATTGGTAAACATCGAAGACTTTGAAATAATTTCCACAAGTTTTTATGTGTGGCTATAATATTAATGTAATTCTGTTCATTACTATAAGACCATAAAAGCTTAAGACATTGTTTGGCTTCGAGGCTACGCATATAAATATATTTGTACTCTCCATACGATACCAATGGATACCAGCGATTTTGATTTAGTAACACGGCATCCAAGGTCTATAATACACTTGGATGTGGACTGTTTCTATGCACAAGTGGAAATGTTACGTCACCCTGAGCTAGAGGGTAAGCCGTTAGGTGTACAGCAGAAGAATTTAGTGGTGACTAGTAACTACATCGCAAGAGAATTTGGAATAAAGAAATGTATGTCTGTACAAGAAGCTTTGCGCTTGTGTCCAGGGCTGGCCCTGGTACGTGGAGAGGATTTAACTGAGTACCGAAGGGTGTCCACTAAAATCTCTGAAATATTGCATCAGTTTACATCATTGGTTGAAAGATTGGGTTTGGATGAGAGTTTCGTTGATGTGTCATCTTTAGTCGACAAGTCCACCAGTAGCTCTAGAAGAGATTCTGATTGCGGCATGATGAATGATTCATTGAGCAATGAGTCCACTAGCCCAATTGGAAAAATTTTTGGCCCTGCCGAAGAGGAATGTCCATGTGGATGCCATGAGCGACTATCAAGCGCCAGTAAAATTGCAGCTGAGATGAGAAACCGAATATATAAGGAATTACGACTGACATGTAGCGCAGGAATTGCGCACAATAAATTACTGGCCAAACTCTCTGGATCATTACACAAGCCCAACCAACAAACTGTAGTGTTTCCTTGTGCAGCATCCTTACTACTATCTTCTATTGGCCCAGTATCAAAGATACCAGGTGTTGGACAGAAAACTGCGGAATTATTAATGTCCAACAACATCACAACTGTTGATGATCTCCAAAGAATACCCTTGGAAAATCTTGAATTGAAAATTGGTACTGATTTAGCAAGAAAATTGAAGGACAATGCCGAAGGTATCGATGAGACTGTAGTTAAGCCATCAGGAAAGCCACAATCCATTGGTCTTGAAGATGGATTCAAGTCTGTATCCTTGGTAGCAGAAGTGGAATCACGTCTTGGAGCACTCTTAAGAAGACTCACAGAATTAGCTACAGAGGATGGAAGGATTCCTGTCGCCATGAAACTGACTGTACGCAAGCATGACTTCAATAAAGCGAATAGTGGAAAAAGAGAGACCAGGCAATCTGCTCTACCACAATCCCTGCTTCCAGCAACAAAAGGAGGTGCTTATGATCATGCGAAGATGTTGACCCTGGCTATGAAATTGTTTCATCGAGTAGTTGATGTGTCAAAACCATTTCATTTATCCTTACTGGGCGTTGCTTTTACTAAGTTTGAGGAGAGGAGCTCTGGCAAGAGCAGCATAACGTCCTTCCTGAGGAAACAAGTAGCTGTACAGTCTGTCTTGGACATCAGCTCAGAGGAAGGCATATCTGACGTGAGTTTGGGTTCGCCAATGAGTGTAAATCAAGATAGTAATGACGCCATTGAGCATCCTCAGTCCACAGCAAATTCGGCAAACACCTCGTTGTCCAGCTCAAATTTGGTCTCCGTTCCCAAGACCAGTCAGTTCACCGATGATGAGGACATACCTAGTGAAGTGGAACCTTCCCCGAAGAAAACGAAACTCGAAGTTTGGCTGAGTGGACGCAGAGAATCTCCGAGCAATGAAATGGCTGGTTTACGTCTTGGACCTTCATCTCCAATATCGTCCATGTCTCCACCTCCGGGAACCGACGCTACTGTCTTCAAATCGCTACCCATTGATCTGCAGAGAGAAGTTAGTCGCTCGTGGACAGCGACCAACAAGCCAAAACCCAATAATATACTTAAATATTTTATAGCCAACAAGTGACGGAGCTGTATGGTATAATATCTAATGGGCCGTTTTTTTACGCACTTTCTTGGCTATGACGTTAGATGACAGCATTAATAATTATTACGCATTAGACAAATATTATTTTTCGCTTATCCTTTATTTTGGAAAAGTGATGAGTGTCCGAACTCTTATATCTATTGTTCTCGATTTACGTTAGACATCACTCAACTAATTTAACATTTTCTTAGAACTCGACACTCTTATGAAAATTTCTTTGATTTTCTCAAAATAAATGGGCTCTGCGCCTTACTGCCAACATATAAAGATGAATTTTGAATTTGAACGAAATTTTAGACAAATATTTATTCTCGTTCCTCTCTACGCAATGCTGACATCTAAACGTTTGCTGCTTAAAGGAGAAAGTACATATTCTTTTGTGGTCCAATGTTTTTAGCAAAATTTATATTGTTTAATACTGTTGAAATTATCTTGTAATATATGTAAAAACGCGTAACTCGCGTGTACGGAAATACTCAATTTTCGTATCACCTCCATGGTGGCTTAAAAAGTCCTTCAGTTCGAGAATCCAAGAAAATTGTTTACATGAAACATCATATTCAAAAGCCATCATAATAAAGACTTTACGAAGAGGCCACAAATATAACTATTTTTTTTTGTTCTTTTCTTTTGCAAACTCGTCAAAATTCTTAGGCTTCTTTCGATTACAAATTAACATGCAATTGGACCACGGGAAACAGTGATATTAGCCATATTGCTTTCACTAGCACAATTCTTTGTCCTGTTCATATTTTAAGAATCGAAATCAGTTCATTAGAATTCATCGCATTGGAAATTGTCTGGGCTAAATCTTTATATTTGAACAGACAATATATCTTTGAATACCTGCGTGTAATTGTAGCTACGGTACTTATTTAGCATAAAAAGTTAAACGTACGTATTTTGAGTTTATAATTAGTAAATGAAATATAAAAAAAAAAAATCACCCAATTGATTCTACAAGTTAATATCAAAGTTCGTTTCTTTGTGTTTATTGGCCCATTGATAATTTCCAATGTATCTCTCGATGATTCTGTCAACGTGGTATTCCGTAGAGGAAAAGAAAGTTTTGTAAATAACTATTAATTGCGGGAGATTTTGATATGCAAGAAAAATACAAGAAGTTTCTATATAAATGGGTGAATTAAAGATTTAGTGTGCTTTCGTTAATAGAAGCTCTCTAAACGTAACGCCAATTATCGCGGTAATTAATTATCATGATTAATTGTCAATTCCTGGTGAATGATACGCAGATAGGAAAGAAATTGGAAGCTCGTAAATATCAAAATCTCTTAGATCTTATATCGTAATTTTTAATGTCTTTAAAGGCACTTAGCCAAATATCCCCATACGATTAATACACTGTTGATTCGATTATAATATAAGGAACATACTTGATGTCGATCAAACAACGAAAGTGACTCGTATCGCGAGGCGTACTTGAGGCATCTTGTATCGATGGCTGTATTAGAACGTAACTATAAATGACGAAATATTTTTAACGAAGGAGACAAACGAGAGAAAGAAAGAGTGGTAGAGGAGAAAAAAACAAAGAGTTAAAATTAATGGATCACTGGGAAACTACGTACAAAGACAAATCTCTTATATTCTTCTATACGGGATAAACTTAATGCATTTTTATCATAAATTGTGTACTAAAATCGAAAAATCCGTCACAAAGGCTTTGTCATTGATGGTCGTGCTGTTTCTCTCATATTTTGTATCATTGTAGATTTTCATAGAAGACAAGAGTTTTTACCGGATTTTCCGTACATTCCAAATTTTACGGTATACAGTAAATCTCTTAAGTGCTTATTCGAAGCACAGCTGCTCTAAATTTCGTTTTCATATTATTATGCAAATAAAGTTCAGTGAATCCGTTCATAATTATTTTGGTCATTTTCAGTTTTCGTTTGTCACTTTTGAAAATTGTAAAAAAAATTCTCGCAGCATACATTTTGTATTATGTAAAAATGTCATTTTTTAATTTCGTGGACTCGTCGTCATTATTGATAATGTTTTACAGTGCATAGAAGTAAATGTACGCTGTACGATCGTCTTACGCTACTTTTCGTGTTCTTCTAATGGTTCGTACATTCTTTTTTGTTTTTGGCTCCGTACAAGGTGTCCTATTATCATATTGCGTCATTATCCTGAGAGGATTTCGAAACAAATATAATTTCACAATCCTCGTATCCATATGCTCGGTCTTCTAAGATGCGAAGGAGAGTTCTTCCAAAATGTCGCGACACGAAGGGCAGAGCACGTTCTAATAATGCGAAGATAATGAGAATTTAAATCGAGAATTTATTTTTTACACGATCGCTACCGTTACTACATAATATTATAAGTTAATGTATATAAATACACAAAACACACACACGTACACTTGGTAAAGGTTGTCCAATGTAATGTAAAGCATACTTTAAAAAAATTAAAAAAAAGTGTTGTCAGTTTTATAAATGCTCTACGAAGCTTTTATTTTTTCCGCGCTTAAAGAAAGAGTACAATCGACTCTCGTTTAGTGAACGTTTTCGTGTGTTGTGGAAGAAGGCGATTCGAAGAAAACGATCACTAAACGAGAGCCCCCCCCTACTCTTCGATAGTTTTTTTTTATCAGAATTCATTGTCCTTGTTTCCAAATACACAGTCCTTCCGCGTTTCTACAACGATACGCATGGTAGCTGGTAGTGGAGATAATCCAAATGCTTTGTGGCGTAATAACTGCGAGGGATCGGAGAAGCATTCGCTTAACGTGAAATTACGACAATACGCAGTCTTATCACGTAGGAGCAATGGTCGTGGTTTTGTCAGTATATTTTTCTAATTTTTATTTTTAACAGATAATAAATAAAAGTTTCACGGAACTTAATTTGTTGTATTTGCTGCTTTGCATCGTTGAGAAAAAATGGTTTTACGTCATTAAAGAATATTCGGTTTAACACTTAAGCGTAGATGTAAATAAGCGCCCTTGCCGACTGCGCCATCTAGTGATCGTTCAGTGTAAACTTGAAAATCAAGTTTTCCCTCTAGATCGCGTTAGTCCGTGAATGTGTGTGTAACCTTAGTGAGTACGTTTAAGGTGTTAAAATTTCGGAGCAAATAAATTTAACAAAGTATTTGATATTGTCGTTAAATCTCCGTGTCTGATATTTCACTGAGTATATCGATAAAAATGTCTGGACCTATGGTGTTGTGTCAATTATGGATGGGAGGTGTAAGTACGCTTATTAGCTGGGAGACAAAGATGATAGAGTGTATACTATTTGACATATTCCTTTGATAAGACCTCGCGTAATGAAAGGTTACGATTAAATGTTGACAAAGAGTTAATTATTGCGTTATATTAACGCGTAGACAATTGATTCGTGATTCTCGAACAGCATTGTATTTTCGTCAGCGGTAATCCGTTAAGTGGAATTAAAATTGCCTTTGAAAAAGAGACATAATTATTGTACGTAACAATCATCGTTCGTCGATCGAAATATAACGTATCGATTTCATTCAGCTAGAGCCGTATATGACAGAGAGCTTCATAATGAATGCTTTTCACAAAATGGGAGAGCAACCCCAAACCGTGAAGGTGATGCGAAATCGATACACGGGTGAACCGGCCGGTTATTGCTTCGTCCATTTTCCGACTGACGAAATGGCACTCGATGCCATGCACAAACTCAACGGCAAGGCCATACCAGGATCGAATCCCGTAAATCGATGAATTTTTCTTCGTACCCATGTAACAGCACGTGTATGATTATCCTAAGCAGACGATACTACTTTTCTTTTCAGACTGTTAGGTTCCGCTTGAATCACGCCAGCACAACGGGCAAGCCAGCTGCAGACAGGGAGTTCAGTATCTGGGTTGGCGATTTGTCTACTGACGTTGATGACTATTCGTTGTACAGGGCGTTCGCTGCAAAGTACAATTCGATCAGAACAGCCAAAGTAATATTAGATAGTTCTGGCTTTAGCAAGGGTTACGGTTTTGTCAGATTTGCCAATGAGGAAGAGCAGAAGAACAGCCTGATTACCATGAACGGATACAGGGGCCTGGGTACCAAGTCTTTGAAAATCTGTAATGCAGTGCCGAGACCATGGAACAAAATAGTTGGGTTTGTTGACACAATGTATTGAGCACTCTTTATAGTCTGAACGAAGCTCTATGGATCTTTTAACATTTTCAGATCTACACCACCTCAGTCATCGTCGGACTACTCTTCGTCAAATATGAATTCAGAATCATATAATTATTATGACACATCCTCTTATTGGAATAGCTACAGTGCCTGGCAGCAAGGATATTATGAGAGCGAACCTACATCGGATGCATACACAAACTATGTTTCGGATCAAAAACCTGAAGAAGATGAGCTGGAGCTAGTTGGTATGTATTTACATTTTTACATTGATAATGCTTATTGAATGAAATACTTTATTGTCTCATGTTTCAGAACATTCCGTTCCGGTGGATGTTGACAAATTGAACAGGGATATAATTGAACAAGATTATAATATGTGGGACGCATTAGAGAGTTCAAAGTGGATTCCATGTGATACGCTTGAATTGTGTTACTAATAAACAGAGTGAAGTTTCTTTTATAATAAAAGTAATCTGTACATAATATCTTCAACAGTTCTATAGTTTGATCAAGAAATACCTTTGATACGATACTTCTTATTTATGTATGAGATATGCTGTATGTCGATTTACTGATAACACACGTTGTGACTGAGAAAATTTTGCGTGGTAAAATAATTATTGAAATAAATTCATATGCAATTACGTGAAAAATTATTCAATTATTCGTGCACTCTACATTTTATAACTTATTACATATTCCACTAACAATAGAAAGTTTGACTGTAAAATATACCATATTAATGAACAAAATGCATAAGGTTCCAATGTTTTTTGTAATTTCTCTCTTTTTTTTTTTCATTACATGGTATAATAAATATTTTAAATATAAGCAATGGTTGAATGCAACAAAATTAAATAACGCGCAGCACGACAATTGGTTCTGAGCTTCAAACCGCCTGCACAATGAACCGCAATTTCTTCTATGAAATATTTCAAGCCGCCTTCAGATACAATTTTCACCAGCGACAAGTCGCCTATCACAACGTGGGTAATCTGTTAACCTTGATTTTTAGCACATGAACTCTCATGTCTTAGCTAATATTACTTCCTAGGGCAAATTTTCATATAAATGTTCCCGGTGTCTTTTTTTATGCTTCGATCTTTCTGGCGGTTTCGCAAAACTCTTATTTATTGACGTAACTGTCACTGTTGGAGGTTATGTTATGCTTATACAGACACTTATCGGGAGTGTACCATTTCACTTGTAGGATAATGTAATCGTTGAGAGGTAACAAGGCGTAGCAGGATTGAGACGAAATGAAATTTAACGAAAAGGAACTCGCTGAAGCCAGCAACGGGCCCGCAGAACTAGAAGGTCGTCTCAACCACAAGCGGGCCCATAAATCAGGTGAACGAAGAATCGTTAATCTCATTAAACTAATAATCAGAATCAATTGACTCCATTGTAACAATAAAATGGTCCATTCGATCTCGCATAGCGTTGTTACTCATCTCCCAAGTATTGCTTAACGTCTTGAAAGTTCTTTGTAGCGATGCAAGCCATTCTTGTTCTTATATTTCTGACTAAATAATTGCCATACAGTCTGAATTATTCTTAATTTCATCGAAATGATTGTCATTTAATGCGCGTGTTAAGTGTCATTTTAATTTTGTTGTTACAGGTTTCAAAGAAAGGTGGTTCAAGTTGAAGGGCAACCTTTTATTTTATTTCAATACAAACGAATTTGGACAAGTCGACAAGAGGCAACCGACAGGTGTTATTATTCTTGAGAATTGTAACGTCAATGTAGACACCTCCGATGGAGTATTTGCTTTTAGTATAACTTTTAGAGACGAGCATGAGAAGAGACATGTATTAAGTGTTAGAACAGAATCACAAGCGGAACAATGGGTTACTACGCTTAGGCAAGCTAGTTACGAGTATTGGCGATCAAAGTTAATAATGCTTCAAGAAAGGCTATCTAAAAAAACTGGTAAGGATCCGTTGCTAATGTATCCAAGAAACCAGGGTGTCGTGAGAGACGAAGCTTGGGAAGCAACACCAACCTTTCGATCTCACGTGCGTTCCTTCAAGTCATCGGTTGTGCCGTCATCCACATTGAATACTATAACTAGAGAAGTGAATTTAATCGAATTTTCGTAATATATACATTAGAATCATTCGTTTATTTGGCTACTCCTATCGACATGAGAAATACGAAAGCAAATTATAACAAGGTTTACAAATATTTTTCGATCTTAGCCTATTGGTTCGAAGCAGTGCAAAATGTATTATGACAATTGAAAGTAACTTATTTTGTGTAAGATTAACAAAGGATACTTAGTATCGAAATAATATTGATAACTGCCAAAAATTATAATTAATTTGTCAACGATTAGCTAAGCGTAGTATAATTGTCTAACTGCGTAAGTAAAAAATTGTAAATTTCCAACCTATCGAATGAATTGTGTATTTAGCATAGTTTCTAAAAGAAAAAGTTCGCGAATCAATGGTCAATTTACGACGAAGATGTTTACTTTGCACAAACATCAAATCTAGCGACCATCTTCTCTACCTCACGCTTTTAGCTCCCAAGTATTCATATACCAAATACTCTCTGCTTTATTTATTATAAAAACGTGAATCTGTATGCTAAGGATATAAAAAAAAGCAAAACAGAAAACGTAAAATAAAAATATTTTTCTAGTTATCGCGAATTTTATTTCACGCAGAGCGGTTAGATTTTTCTATAAAATTCATATATGTTAATCAAGCAACATTTGATCGCTTAATTACGTCACTGATCATGACTCAGAATAATAAAGACCAGTGACAAGATATCTCATACACGAAAGCCGATAAACTTAGCACAGTACCATTAGCATACATATTTCATTCCGATAACACGAATCGCCTTTGATCGAGGGTTCTAATAAACTATCCATTACCTTTGACCTGCGCCATATGAGATCAGGGTTACTACGTAAAAGCCGATTACAGGTTTAGAGTAACGATACATCAGATCGCTTTACCACTTATATACTAATACAAATAAATATATTAATAAAATATTTAACCCTTATCAGGCTTCCGGTATATGATCCGATTCTGATAGCGATCAAATAAATCATTCGCAGATTTCTTGATAATTCCTGATCAATGATTGAAGACAAAGATTTAATTGAGGCGTATCGACACTGATACATAGTTATTATACAAGTTTCTATATTACGCGCCGCCTTAAAGATCTCAGCGAGAAAATATTTGATTATCAGTATGACTTTCATTTAATTGAAATAGGAATTGACTCTTTGAAGTCAATTTACTTTGCTCTATAAAGAAAACGTGGTTAGGAATTAAATTTCATTTCCGGTCCATTCTACGTAAGACTGACGTAATACATTTTTCCCCAAGCATTACTCATCATTTTACACTCGTTCCACATGAACTACGAGATAAACAAGCCCCTTTCGTTATCGTCCCAAGGGAAATTCTTCCGTTATCAAGAACCATTCATCCAAGATATTTTGTTGATTTCTTTCAGAGCGTGCACGGTCCTCGCCTCTAGTCTTACGTTATTGCGTATTTTTTTACGCAATCAGTTACGCAGCTAAGATGAGTATTTTTATCGTCACTCCAATCCACTTTATACGAAATTTCTAGAATGTAAGACAAGTAGAGTGCACAACGTACGCATTAACAGATACCTAAGATAACAGTATCAATTACGCAAATTGGATTTTATTCATTGATACGAGTTTAAAGAAACTCTGACGCACAGTACATTCAATGCGCGACGATGTAGTAGTTTGTTTTTCTGAGAGTGGATATTATGTAGATATGTTTGTACCTATAGAAATGAATGTATAAGAAGATATAGAGAGGGGAGAAAGTCAATACGGTAGAGCATAAGGCGCGGAGAACGTTTGTTTTTATCCACATGTTTATTTATGTTTTGACGAGAGCTCGTGGCTAATTCGTTATTACGTAAGTCGATAATCTCTCCCGTGCGAGTAAGACGCTCGCCATACGAGGTTTATCAGTAGTTGAGAAAACGATGAAGTAAAAAGAAAAAAAGAGAAAAATTGTCTGGCTTGGAAAAATGACTCGCCGACGATAACCTTTCGCTCCAAAATCGTCTTTCTCGCGTATATACACTAAAAAAATATATATACAAAAATGTGAGCTCCTAAGAGTTACGCTTTATACATGGAGAAATACTTATTCGTATATCTACATGTCCTCGTACTGACCTATGCCGTTTTTATAGTATATAAATATTATCGGAGTCACACGGCGCCTTCATCTGCTATCGATGTAAATATTTTGTTTTAAGACGTACAATACAAAGTAATGGAGAAAAGAAAGGTGAAAAACCCAATTCACGATTAAGAGACATGACGAACGAATTTGTAAATAAAGTGATGAACAAGTGGTTGGTTCTGAGTTGGAAACTTTGGCTAATGAGAATCGACAGGGACAGGTGCGCGATGGTAATTAACGAGGCGGACGTGTAGAACGTACTGAGCGTAACGTTTTTGAGTTATCGATAATTCCTGATCAATGGATATGAACGTAATAAGAAGAGAGTTCTCCTGATCCGGGATACGTGTGTGGCTTGAGTGTAATTAGTAATAATGAATTATGCTGGTTAGAATACTGAGGAACTTGTCTAAGCAATGGTTACCTGCAGCCGAGTACTTGTGAATGTTTCTCCTTTACTAGTTTGGATACGATGCAACTTTGAAATTGCGATAGACGATAGTAAAAGAATTTAAGAAAGTCTACAACTTGTGCTTTCTTGAGTTTGTTACCTGTGTACCGAGCATATGGCATCACTGTTTTAGGTACGCTTGGTTATAGTCTTGACTTTTGTTGTATCGGAGAAATCTTTGCTCTTTGTCGGATAGAACGTAGCCGGAGGGTTTTTGTTTGTAAAGTTTTTACAAGGAACGCCGCGCTTTCAGGCAAGTGCAGCTGCTCCGTGAAATGGAAAAAGTTTGACAAAGCTTCCTTCCAGATGTTGCCAACAGTAGATAACGAGAGCATTTTTGTTTCATGGAGTGCTATTCACTACTGGTAGCACAGAATGTGATGCTACCTTGAATTTATATCCGTTGAAGGTTTCCTTTTCATCCCGGATCTTTTTACTGGCTAAATCATTCGGATTCGTCGTTCACCTCCAGTTTAGTTGAAGGAGCAATTGATTAGCACAAATCAGCGATAAGAAAAAAGGCACTCGGTTGTAAATTTCTTGATAAAGCTATAAAAAAATGCTCGATCTCCCACTTTTTCTTTACGGCGTACAATAGCAATAAATTAATGAATTAATTAAATCGACTATATATAATATCCTTACTAATACTTGAACATGCGTGCTTCATAACCAAACAAATACTTTACTGTTAATCAGTCAAATGCATAGGCTTTTTTCTACGAATATTTATCCTTAATATACAGATTATTATGTCGGCATTACTCTACGAACATAAACAATCCAGCGATATAAAATTCTACTCTCGTACAATCAACTTGAGTCTCGTGTCGAAGTATCTTCAAGAATCACTGTACCGTCAAACTTAATGCGTCATTTCTGAAGAAAAGAAAATATCTTAACATCCTCGGTAAGTACTAATCGCTTGAGTAAGTTTTTACTGATAATACTTGTTTATTACATTAAGCAAATGAAACCAAAAAAAAAACTAAAAAACGTAATAACGATCAACCACCGTCACTGTCACTCACGTTAACCATACACTGTACATGTCTCGTACATTAAAAACTCCAGGCGACACTGTCTACGCGTAGTTGCGTGACTCTGAAACGTGCTTGGGTGTCGATCACGAGATATGTATATGTAGGTTAGGCTGACGACCCGGTTCAGGTTGCATGCGGTGTCAAGTGACGATGAACTCCCAATAGACAGAGCAAAAGGTACAGTAAGCAAAGCACGATATCTAAGCAGACCAAAGTCAGAGTAATTTAGATAAACAGATTGGTAAGTAGGTAGAGGCTGATAGGTAGAGGTAGGTGATCAACTAAGCTGGCAGTCAGGCCAAACAGGCAGAGTTAAGAACGGTAGACATATGCGCGCGCAGGTGGCGCGATGTCGGTGCGTCAGAATCAGTGACTCCTGCTTGCCCGGGAGAGAGAAAACGTTGAGAGACAGACGTGTACGGGGCGGGCCTATGCCACCAACCACCATTCCCTTTTTGCTCGTTCTCGTGAAGCCTCGCAGAAGCCTTACCTCGCCCAAGGCAGGCTCGCACGCCGCGTGACAGCGCCGCAGCCCTTCGGAGAGTTTTATGTCGACCGCGTGAGATACAGTTGTAGTCTGCTGCATTGACTATAAAGCAAGTGACGGATTAGGTGACACGCGCGTGTGTTGTTTTTCTTGTATCAAGCCGATCTGGGTCTAGAGCAAGCGGACCCTTTTATAAGGGATTCGTGAACGTGTGAACGAACACAGTGGTGCTGCAGGAAAACAGCAGTCGAGGGTGGCATGGGGCGGAGCAATACGTGTCGGCTGCTCGTAGCCTTCTCGCCACTTGTCGTGATATTCGTCGTCCTCGCGACGTCGAACAGCTTCGCTGATGCTTTCTCTGTAGACAGTAAGTCGATAATAATAAACCTTTTTCTTTCTGTGTTTCCTGTTCTGTTACAGTTTGATTAATACTCGTTAGGTTTAGCTGTGTTGATGATTTCTGTTTTTTTTTTTTTTTTTGGGAGGGGGATATGCTGTAATTATGTGATATTAGAAAGTTTCTTTGGTGCATCTCTTATTCGGATCTTTAATTCTATTTTGATTTTTCTCCTTTACGAGAAAATGCCGGTCGCCTTTGCGTCGATGTAACCGCTCGAGCGGAGCATTCGAACACGGGGTGGGTCGCAACCTTCTGCTATTCATAAAAACAGAGCGCCGATTGGCTGACAGCCAATCGAATGTCATGGGCCGATCTATCCTTCGTGTATCTTCGTTCAAGTTCGGGTGCCGTCTGCTGCATTCAAATTCAAAAGCCGCCTTGGGACCGGTCTGATTCGCGGGCTTGTCATCACGATTTTATGAAAAATCGTGAAAGATTCGGGAGTTAATGGGATTCTAGGGTACTTGATTTTAGAACGGACACGACGAATTGGAGCACGACATATATTTAAAAAATATTACTCATGCGAGATGATGAATTTCATGAGCTACGCAGTCAATCTCAACTGGCGTCTCGTATGAAATAACAAATATAATCGCTTATTTAATTTCATTGATAGAGATATGAATCACAAGCAATATCTTTTTTAGAAGATAAATTGAATCTTATTTTCACGAATAAGTCATAAGAAGGTGGCCTTTCTCTGATTTTAATGTCAAACTACCACCGTGCGTGTTTACTTGTTATTATTTTTTTGAAATCGAAGAAAATATCTAAATCCCACCAAGAAGACGCACAACCTGTGTTTACATCGGAAATAATCTCTCACGAACCTGCCCAAATATTCATTCGTCGAGTGATAAAGTATTTCGTTGCCAAGATAAACATGACAACTTTAGACAGGTGCCAAAATGCGAAGACATATCTACAAGAAGGCACGAGTTAAGTGTCAGTCCGTTAACAGATGTAATTATGATACTTTTCTAAAAACAGTATAATTAAGTTTCACTCTCAGCCACGTAAAACGGGAAATGTTCAGGCTATGCGTAAGTAGTTCAAGAAGCGTCGAGCAATCTGACGAACTTCTCTATTAATTGGATTTGCCGTAAAATATAATCGGGGATACCTTTACTTGAAAATGGTACGACTGTTAATCCTAATAAAATGTTAAATGTTTCACTAATTATATACGTGTGCATAGCTAATATACAAACATAATTATTGCGCTTCGAATATCAATCCAGCATTCGCGTATCTCAAGTTCAATGATTTACGTGGTCCAGATTACTGACCCTGACTTTCTTCGGTTAAACGTGTTTCTGGCCAAGACCGTGACCGAGAATTTGGTAATCAACTGTGTGCACGGTCGCCCACACACTGTTTGTTGAATATCGTATAACCAGAATTATATTACAACACGAGTTAATAACGAGGATACGGCAGATATTGGTAAAACGTAAACACTCTTGACACATGTGTCAAGTAGTAGTGTAGTAACGTCGAGTTCAATGTCAAACTCGCGACGCATTTTCTGCATTTAGTACATGGGCGATCTTAATGTCTAACCAGAATATTTTCTAATAAGATTTATATTTCGGAATTTGATGTCTATTTATATAGATACGTACCGTGTATTGAGTCTGGTTTTTATTTAAAATATACTTTGGCTGAATCTTTTCAATGGGTGAATAAATGTAGATTTCTTGAATAGTACTTGTTCAGGGTATGTATGCTTCATCCGGTAACTACGTCTTGTGTCACGTTTATTCGCGGGCGGACAAATTGTACAGGGACGGGTCACGATTCTGTTAAATGTATTATGGCCGTGTCAGTAAACCGGCGGACAATTCGTTTCACGGTAGGGAAACGACATGAGGAAATGTATAGGAAGGAAATAAGGACTGGAGGCAGAGAAAGAAGTAAAACGTATAGATATATTTTAACGTTGCGACGGAAAAAGGTTCCTTTGTATTGTAATCTTTGAAAATGAGTGAGTTTTGTTGTTTCATTTTTTTTTTTTTTTTTCATTGGCTGTCGCTTTTTTTCATTCTTTCTCGCTCGTTTTCCTTCGTCCGTGAGCTTTTTTTATTTTCGTTCAATTTCATTGGACAAAAGAGATTTAGTTGAACGTGAAGCATTAGGATTTCGTAGCTTTTGTTCAGTAATTGATCTGACACTTAACTGAAAATATATTACGTATATAGGCTTGATATACGTGAACGCGGCTTTACATGGGCGATTGATATATTCGGTTGCTGTTACTTTTGGAAAAATTTTCTATTTCGGGTCGTTTCATTGGCTAACGTTGGACTTTCTACTTTTCAATCTCTGTCGAATTGGTATTTATTTTCTGAAAATTACTGGCCCGAATACACGCGTTTAAATTGGTCACGAATTCTTCCCGTCGTGTTTCTCCATTTTTTTCGTGTGTTCCAGTGATTTCCGTGAATTTTCGTGGGTTCATCCGTCCAGTTGGGAATTACTGGAATGTACGTACTCTGGAATGATTTTTTTTTTTGCGACAAATTTACAATCTAACGAAAATATATTATGCTTAGAACTGTAATTACACGACTCATTATTTAAGAATAATTCAATGCTAAGTTAACCGCGAAATAAGAATTTTCATTTTTTATTTTTCACCCGACGGCTACACGTTCCCGACAATATCTAGCATCGGCATGGCGTGCGCTAACCTCTATCGAAAAAGTAATGTCGCAATTGGAGTTAGGCCAGTTCCCATCTTTTTTTATTGGTATTTCAATTCCGCTAAGCACTCGTCCGCGAAGCGAAACGAATGGAACGTACCACGATGATAGAAGAACCTGCCAAATGTACCCCTAGTATACAACATTCAGTACATCTTTCTTTTAGTTACAAAAAAAAAAAGCTCAATACATAAACCTAACTTAACCTGAAAATTAATTAAAATAATTAATCTTTTCTTCACCCACCACCCCTACTCGTTTCAATCCAATTATTCTCGTTCCCGCTCACCTGGCCAATTGCGGCAAGAACAATTTTTCTCTTCTTACCGAGTTTGTATTTTTTTTTCGATAAAAAATATTCTTTTTTTCATAATAAAAAAAAACAAAACTAAATTCCATTATTCGCCCTCCGTTGTTCCGGAGCTCGGTCAGAAAACTCGTTAAATGCACGTAAATGGCTTTGTCCACAATAAACATTTGGCCCTTCCAGCATAAAATGTCTTCCTCATAAGCGCAAGATGCCGCTAGGCCACTTACCAGTTAAAATCCACTCCAGCATTAAATGCGTGACGCTGTTTAACGTCCTTCCTTGGGACGTGTTACTGGAAAGCAAGCGTTATTAATTTCTCCGTAGATAATGAATAAGTAATTTCGTCGTGGAAAATGATAAAAGTTTAAGACTACGTGAAAAACAGGAACGTTAAAAACCTTAAAGCTCTCGAGCCTTCCCGACGCTCATTGGTAAAACAGTGGTGAAAAGATCTTGGTGGTAATTTTCTTAATTACCAGCTCCCTAATCACACAGGCACGTACAAGCATTATTATCGCTAATTCGACAAACAAATGTGCCTCTTCGCGTGTAATGTTCTTTGAATGACTTTGTATCGCAATTTTATTCGCTTACTAACTTGTATACACGTTGGATGTATATAAATACATAGCAGAAAAACATTGTGAGACTAATTGTACAACTAATTAGTAGCTTCTCTAATGATTAGGATGGTAATTATTTTATTTCTTCAGACAGCGCACTGCGTTGCCTAGTGTAAATACGTACAGCTTTTGCCTTATGGATACTGTAAATATTTATCGCTTTGTTACGCGATGTAATTTCTGTTATCGGTTATAAATAATTACGTGTTACACGAAAATTGTGTTATTACGCGAAATACGAAATTTTACGTGGGAGGATGTTGCGAATTCAGAAAATTGTATAATCTACAGTAAACAGGCATGCGTACCAGTGAAGTGACCGATGAAAATCGTACGTGTCAAATGGGTCCTTATTTTTCCTCTATCGTACAAATAACCTATAAACGTGTCTACGAGTGTCTCGATTCGAAAACGAAACAAAATCCTATCGAATATCTTGAGGAATATCGTTAAAAATAAAAAATTCTTCAGAATGGCAATATTCGCCAACTTTTTAATAACGTTCCAATGAAATTCTTACTTGCTGGCTAATAGATGCTTCTCTCTTTACAGTCTTTCTATACATATATCTTTGCTCTTCGGCTGGGAACTTTTTCTCTCTCTTTTTTTTCTTGCTTCGTCCGCGGTTCCTCTGTTCCACGTACACAGTATAACAAAAGTCCCCCTTGGTCGCTTGTAGTAATTTTCAGAAAATTTACAAAGAGACTGAGGGGTTCGTGCAACTTTTCTCATGGAATTCTACTTTTAAGTATCTCTCCCTCTCTCTCTCTCTCTCTCGCGCGCGCACTTCTTTTTTCTTTTGATAATTTTTTGCGCTTCTCATTCATCACTGATTCTCTTCCCACAACAAGTCGAGCATCATACAAAAGCTGGAGGGGTCATGATGTTTTTGCGACGAGTCACGTGAACGAGAGAATAGGGGGGGGGGGCCGAATTGTTTTTTAATAAAATTATCCTTAATTAAATTATTCAAATATTCCGAAGGATTCCGTTACCATTTTCATTGAGTCGCGAAGCAAGAGCTCCAATTAAACTACATTGTTACCGACTTACAGCTGGCAGTTTGCAGTCAGCTTAATAGATACGTATAGGCATTCATAGAATTGTTTACGTTCCAATACAAAATATTATGGAAATTGTAATAAGGACAGCATTAATTCAAGTCGAGCCAGAGATGCACAATGGATCGATGAGTATATTATTGTATGAACTTGAATCGTACAATTCGTAATTATATCAGACCGTTTTAACGAGTAATTAATAATTCATCAGTGAAATAGATACCTGCACGTTTTAGTCGATCGTGTAAATTGAAAGGCTCCAATAAATTGCATTTACAGTGACGATGATTATATTTTCATCTGATACTTGTATAGTATATACATGATTGTGGTCCATGGCGCTGACGGATTTTCGAGATTACGGCACAGAGCAATCGGTAAAGTCGATAATTATTGACGGGCTTATGAAAATTTTAATAGGAACCGATAATTATTATCTCACCGTGAAACAGGTCGCTGACTATAGGTGACTATATATATATATACACACATGGTGAGCTTGTGACGTATCGACCTGATGATCCTTGAGATAATTAATAATCCCAGTGAAATTGACTCCTTGACCTAAGGCCATAGGTCAGCTTGATTAGGCAGGCTTTATAGTTAATACGAAGAATGTTCAACGAGTTGTTCACAGGTAGGTAAGGTACTTGTTAGATAAGCCAAAAGATGATAGGTATACGGAGAAAGAGAGAGAGAAAGAGAGAGAAGATGGACTAATAGGCATTACTTATCGCTAGGTGCACGTGGCATATTGCGAACACTAACAATTTAATTTAGTAACTCGACCCTATTGTAGATACGGAATTGGATCCTATCGACTATCTATTGGTCCAGAAGGTGCACAGATGCTGTGCATCCGAACCGAAACTTGCCTGCGAACTTGCATTTCGGTCAGTCCGCAATCTCTAAACTACAAAGTCACCCCACCCCGACCATTGTCTGCACTGCAGTGCACAAGACAAATTCTGATTCACTCAAGCCAGTAAACGTAACATTTACTGAACTCGACAAATCAAATTCTCAAAATATTTCACGTCTCACCGAACCAGCAATAGATGCATCTTGAAATTTATTCGAACGATATTGCAGTTGCATCTATATCTATCTGGCCACGTAGATATATTTTTATTTACCAAAGTTTTTACTCGTGCGTACCCTATCAGTGGGTATGTATAAGGGGTTCTATCTTTGTCAATGGAAATATTGTAAATGCATCCATCATGTAATACTTGATAAATCAGATCGTGCACTTGGTGTGGATGCATTTTTCTAGGTACTTTTATTCTATTGTAATTCCGAGACAGGTAGGTAGGATTTATCGAGTGTTTTTAGCGTTGCTATGGTAACGACCCGAGCGATCGGTGGTAAATATAAAATATGAAATTATAATTATAATTATAATATATAAATATTATGATATATGAAATTTCAAAAGGTATTTTATCGGCTATTTATTGATTCTTTAAAAAAAAAAAAAAAAATTCTTTTTACCAGCTCTCGATAATGTAAGAAGACTTATTTTTAGTTTTTAATTACTCAATTAAGAATTGATTAATATAGCAGGTCCTATGTAAGCGCGACTAATGCGATGGTACGAAAACATAAAATTTATATTCAAATTGAAGCGCGCTAATTCTCAAAACAAATACGTTTCCATGGTAACGCGTAATTGTGGAAGTACCTTTTCGTATGTTATAAGCCAGAGCTTCGTTGTTAAGGGGACAAAAATATTCTCATCAAAGTCTATCAACAAAAACGCTTGATGAAATCCAATATTTGCCGCAAACTAATTCGCTTGGTTGATTTTCTTTTTCTCCTTTATTGTCACTTTATTCCCTTTTGTTTCATTGGAACTGAAAGGGATTCATTTATTCGAATGGGCCGAGTCTCGTAGCTCGAAATTACTCATGGCAGTATCATTGATGTTCGATTATATATAAACTACAGTGACGACGATCATTTCCGGTAACGCAGATGTTTGAGAAATCGTTGAGTGAACGACGCTTAAGAATAATGAGCGGGAAAATGGAAATGTTTCATATTTATACTACCATTCCGACTAGCATTGCGCGTCACGCTTGCGTAGCTATCGTCGCAAGTAATACAGATGAATTCTTAAACTGTTTTCTACGACTTTCATTTTTTGTTTTTTCTTTTCCTTGTATTTCATTAAATATTCAAAGCTCTTCCGTGGACTGATTTTTTTTTCTCCCTTAACGTCGACGTCTGCAGTCGTACGTGTCTGGAAGCCACAAAAGCCTCTTGAACCTACGTCGTCCGCTCTGAAGGAGGGCTTATTATATCTTTGACGGAGAAGAACCGACAAACGAGACAGTTACCGGAAGTTCAATAAGACTGGGATCACGTCAGGAAAGTATCTTGCGGTCGGAATGAGTGACATTTATATTTCGTGAAGTTATTGTCTGTCTGCCGAGGCTAAATGAAAATTTTCAAAATTGCTCTGATTTACTTTGATTCATGGTAACCTAAACTAACCCACATATGTCACATATGTCGTAACGTTATAAAAAAAAACACATTTTTCAATCGAAAGTCAATACTTATACATCCTACTCTTTTTTTTTCTGATTTCAGGTAAAATAGCATGTCCCTTGAGACAATTCCGTTGTAACAATGGCCGCTGCATACCAATCACGTGGCAGTGCGACGGCGGTGACGATTGCGGAGACAATTCCGACGAGCGTATCGAAGAATGCAAAAGTAAGTGTCACAGTCGTTAGAAAAGTTACGATCAAAACGCGACACCCTAATTAAGTAGTCGTTACGCAACCAGTTGACACTTAACGAAAACATTGGCTATAGCGCGTAAGATACCTACTTAACGAAACAGTCGGTTGTTTATCTTTGAGGTTAAAAAAAAGTCACATCGTTCGTCTAGCGGACATTGAATATATTTTTTGTTTTCTTCTCAGACACACGGCATCGTTCAAAATAACATTCAGCAGTATTTTTATGCGACGTCGCAACTTTTTTTTTTGCTATAGTCACTTTTCTTTTGGTTGTGTACCTAGTATAATTTTAGAGGACTCGTGAAAGCCCTGCAAGTAGACAGTTTCTTTGTACAGCCTGCATGCCACCGTGTATACAGATGTACAATATACAGTTGCAAAACAGTGCGTAATAGCGTTACGAGTTTGCGGATGTAATAATGAAAATACAATGGTCGCCCTGTGACCTCTCTGACCTAGAACAAGAAATTCATAGACATATATATATATATATTGAACCGCTCGTATTTCACTAGACAATTTCATCCTTGACAAGTCGTATATCCCGAGGGGTTTACATACTCGATATATATATCTATAGTATACGTACGCTGTATCAATAGTATACATATATATTTATGTAATCATTACTCAAGCTAAAAAGTCACAAGCGTCTTTTATGTTTTTATTTTAAATATTGTCAGGGAATAGTCTGGGCATAGTTCGGAAGACGCATAACGTGTTCTGATAAGAAACGTCTAATGATGATTGAGGTCTAATGCACATAATGAAATATTACAATGAAGAGATTTACTTCGTAAAAAGTAGTAAGACCTAAATAACGTCTTCGTATCACGTCGAATAAAGGACAATTTCTTTATTTAAAAGCCAAGGACTCCTAAAGCAGCAGAAGAGCGAGAGCTTATATTTGGCGTCGCAACGCGTTGTCAGGCGTTACGCTGTAAAATTGTTACCTAGAGTCTCGAGTGGGTGTATATATGTATACATATATATATGGTATATAGGTAGCATCAAACCGTTCACTGAATAACGAAGTTTTTACTGTTTTCCTTTATAAGTGCGAGAGAGAGATGGACATTGTAATTGTGAAGCGTGATAGGCATTATATCAGCGTGAATGAAGACAGTGATATGTACGAAGCGTGAGGGCGAGAGAGAGAGAGAGAGAGAGAGAGAGAGAGAGAGAACAAAAGAAAAAGACTATTTTTAATTGATTAATCCAACGCTCCAGTTAACTAATTGATTTTTAGCGAAAACTAAAAGAAAACAAAAAGTCTTGCATCCTTCTTATCGGCGTAGTGACTCGTGTGATCTTTAATTGCGCCGCGATTTCTCGTATCGACGTTTTGACATGCAGACTACACATTAGAGATTGACCCTGTTTCAGAAGTCACGGGGTCAAATGAACCCACGCGTGCATCCTTAAGGTTAAAGGTGAATACTGAGGGCAAAAAGCGGAAAAGACGGAAACACGAATGCACTGGTAGTGCTGCCAGGAACCTCAGTACCTATTATATGTATCTCTATCTCTATCTCTTTCTCTCTCTCTCTCTACATACATACATATATATATATATGTATATATATAAATGTGTGTATATATATATACATATATAGAGATATATATAGAGGTACTATAAGAAGATACGCCAAGAAAATCGAGAAGAGGAGAGCGCGGCTTATCGATCGAGTTCTTGCCCGGCTGCTGGCTCTACCTTTGCCTTATACTATACATGTAGCTCACACACAAAGTGCTCCCCATCTCTCTCTGTCTCTCTCTCTCTCTCTCTCTCTCTCTCTCTCTCTCTCTCTCTCTCTTTCATTCTCTTACTCTCCCGGTCCCTCCGTGTTACTCTTTAGGAGAGTAAACCATATCATTCTATGCCCAGTATCCCCGTATACATAATACTATACATCTACCTATCTACCTATACGTATCTTACAGTAATATACGTATAGCAGCTACCAACTTCTCGACTTGTGTACGTCTCCTACTTTAAACCGCAAAAGTCCATTTTCTTCGAAATCAAGTTATATACCCGGGTGTGTCGTGTACCCTCCTTACTGCCACGAGTAAAAAGGTCTTTTCTACGTCAAGTATTTACAGGTACCCTTGGAAAATCACAGTTAACGCCCCTCCTGTCTTCGTCCGGTCGTATGTCAAGTCCAACCTTCTACCTTTAGACTTTTCGACCTTTCCACCTTTACCAACTGTCGGCATGCGTATATATTATACATGTATATATAGATATACACCATCGTGCTACCTCTCTATCCTTATCTTTCTCTCTAAGATCGTTACCATTCCGTCTTGGTACTTCCAACACAGTCCACCGTTTCATTATCGAATTCTCACTCACTGGTTCTGCCTTTTCTCTCTCTCTCTGTTACTCCTTGAAGCTGCTCTTACTTCACTTGGCCTTGCCACGATCGCCTCGTCCTTCTTTCTTGGCGGGACGAGGTTACACCCTTATCTCGTTCGCCTATATATATATATATATATATATATATATATATTCGCCTATATATATATATATATATTCGCCTATATATATATATATATATATAGGCGAAAGCCAAAGGTACGACTTTGGCTCTCTTTCGTGGAAGAAGCAGCACCCGTTTATATATATATATATATATATATATGAGCTTGATCGCGGGTCCTTCCAATAAACATGGACGGGCTGTTTATAATTGGAACGACCACAGAAAATCCCTAGTTCTAGGGGGATTCTAGCTGCCAACCGATCTGACCCTGCCT
>JARPRG010000274.1:1865590-1877429 GCA_031001745.1 Hartigia nigra
TTTGACGCGAGATACAAATTTTTATTTTTACAGATTTATTTCAGGGGAATCAAAAGATCTTCTGTCTGACGTTCATACATAGGAAGTTTACCGTTGGACGTTACGCGATTGTAAACAAGAGATAAATCTTTCTGAAAAAGAGATCTTTTAGGTAAAATGACGATTTTCCCTTTGACGAACAAGCTATTAATTCTCTTTGATAATGGCGAACTCTCTCATCCATGCAGGCCAGTAGCTCCTTCATTTCCGGTTCTTCTCCCCTTTCTGTTATTTATCTCACCCGGTTGATATACCTATAGTTTAATCAACATCCTCCAGGATATCCCGGACAACAACGAACCCGACCGATTTTAATTGGCTAATAACTCTCGTACAACTCAAACAGACGTGTAAAGCCGCCACCACCGTCGAAAGTTCGTGACTCTTTTTTTTTTTTTCACGTCCTTCTATTTTTTCTCACGACACAACAAAAAATATGTCAAAGTCTTCGTTCCATCCGGATTAAGGCGTCGCGACGTCCACGTCTGCAACGCAATATCCCGATGTAACTTCACAACGTAAAATCTCTCATTGATAATCGCCTCCGCGTCTTTATCGCTCTTTTTTTACTGTTTAGCATTTTTTTTTTTCGGTCGCTGTCGCGATTATCGTCAATTGCGCATCGCCTTCACCAATGACCCGCTCTAATTTCTCAACGGCTCCCTTATCGTTATCCATATCATTTAAAAATAATACACATTGATCCCGGGATACGTTCTCGTTCCACGTACGTATATTAGTACATGTGTTACGTACGTGTAACGAAAGCGGATTGTATTTCTGTGGAATTGCGTCACGATAGCGCCGCGACGATAAACGGATCCGATCGATCATACGATCAATTGGTTCGATTTGGACGAAAAATCGTGCGAAATTGCCTGGCGTTGGTTTGCGATTTTTTTTTTTGTTTCCTCTTTTAACCGGTTGATTTCCGCTTTCACGAACTTCCAATTGCTCCTGTTTTTCACGGGTACTTTCATTATGCGAAATACACGCAAAACTACTAACAGTCAACTGACAGCCTCGGTATACCGTAAATCCCGACATCTATTTCCCTTCGTGTAAATCGTCCCAATGCAAATACATACGACTATATATACTACCTGTTTTCCATGTATCTCCACGTGTTTTCATTCAGCTAGACCTGTAAGCCCGTCGCGTCTTCGCCGGCTGTGCAAATGAAAATGTTCCCGCTATATATTTCAGTTTCGATATTAATGCCGTGGTTCGACGTCACGAGGCTAAAAATTTATGGAAAAACAAAAAAAAAGCTTTTGTCTATACGACGTAAATCATGTCGAGTCCCAGTTGTGCTCTAGTGCGAATATCATACATTTTTGAGTAAACTTTGAAACGGGACGCTAATAACCACGTTCACGGAAGTATGTCGGCTATTTGGCAACCGTGTTACATTCTCTTGATAGATATATGTGTATATATATATATATATATATATATATACACATATATCGCTCAACTTTTTTTTATCAACCGGGGAAAACGCGTTGTTTGATTTTTTTCACGTATAACTGACGCTTATATAACATTGATTTGATTCAACGTATATCGACGATATCATTAGTCTTGATTGGCGTCCACCGATCACTGCAATCTGCATCGACATGCACCGTTGAAGGGAACAGGACAGCCGTCATTATGCACTTGGCTGTGTAATAAATATAAAGAAGAAAAAGAATGTAAGGAAAACAAAATATTACAGTAATTTACATGCACGGTCGAACAACGAGTCTTATGCGAGATATCGGTTCTTTCAAAAATAATCGTATTTACTTTCTTCTCTGCTGAACCGTACAAGCACGGTTCTTTAGCATGCGTGACCTCTGCACCTGACATCCGAAGCACGCAAACAGTGCCGGCTTTCCGATGCTAATGCAACACACGTTTCACACTAAAAATTGTCCTTGAATATATATATATATTTTTTTTTACCGTTTCCCACCGTCGCTTCTTGGCTGAGCTTTATGCAAGGCAAAACGTAAACATCCCATCGACAAATTCCTCAATCGTTTTCTGCTGTACTATAAAAACATCGGATGAAAAAAAAAAGCAAATGTTTAATCACTACGAAATCTCAAAATTTTGATTCCATGGGTAAAATCGACGTCACTGTATCGATATGAACATTTGAAAATGTACGTAACGCAATCGGCGAACTTTATCGATCTGACATCAACTGTTTAATTTATTTGTCAATAATGATCAAAAGGTGTACGATCGTGCAGCGCATTGGAGTTCCAGTGCAGTCCAGGCCAGTGCATACCCGTCTCCTGGAAATGCGACGGACAGCCCGACTGCCCCAACAATTTAGATGAGATAAACTGCGGAAGTAAGTTTTCCAGGTTTCCTCTTCCATTCTGGCAAGACGAGGAAGAGGAGAGCAACAGAGAAAAGACCAGCAAGAACAGCGTGGACAGCGCAAGCAGACGACAGTCCCCGAGGAAAACGGTATCGAGGATTGTACCGTTATTGCTTTTGAGCCCGACGGGTGCTTTCACGACTCTCCCAAGAGCGTCCCGACGCCTCGAGTCTTACACCTTGCAAGAAAGGCGGTGCAATCCGCGAAACGATTTCCTTAAAAATATCCCATCCCAACACTTTTCATACATGCCCTCATATAATCATTGTATCAACGGAATTACACGTGTGTGTTCATCTAATTTGACGGGCGTTGCGACACATGCTTGCAGTCATGGCCGACCGTCCCTAACCCTCATTTACGACGTTTCGCCCAATTGTCACTTTCTAGGTATCAAGAATTGCACTTCGGATCAGTTCACGTGTCACTCGGGGAACGGGGAATGCGTGTCGCTAAGCTGGATGTGCGACGGCAACCCGGACTGCTCGAACGGTTCCGATGAGGCTGACTGCAGTAAGCTTCTGCACGAATTCGATCGCGATATATATATATATTCCACGCCTGCTGCATGCATGCATGTATAGTACGTGGTTTACAGGATAGCTTCTTTGTTACTGGGCATATTCTCTTTTTTTTTGTTTTTCCTTTAACCTGTAGCACATCTGTCTGCAAGAATTTCTTATTTCCAGCGAAACGCAAGTAATTTGTCTTGTAGCTGATGACGCCATGTTTTTTTTTTTGCATCTTGCAGTTCAACGAAGGTTTTGTGGCGAAAATGCTTAGCCGTGTGCATTCTTATTGATTTACTGCTTATTCGTGCCTTTGCTGTTTATCGTTAATGCATCTTTTTAATTTTCTGGATGACTTTCAGGCTGCCCTTGCTTCTTTTTAATGCACTTTCTTATACTACTGTCTATGCGTCTTTTATTTGTCTACTTCTTTACTGCGCATGCGCACTATGAAGATTCTTAACCTCTTCTTCACTTCACGCTCATCTTCCTTTACTTCGTCCAGTGGTTATTTCTCCCGAGACTCAACCATGATCCTCCTGTTGTCTATTCTTGCACTGTACTCTGCGTCGTTATTGCTCTTCGCTCCTCTCGTTGAAAGATCACTAATAAGCGGCTGAGAATCTACGACCTGCGTCAAGGGTATAAGATAACCGATATTTTGATTACAATAAAAACTATTGCTTTTTTTCCCCCCTTTTATTTGAATTCTTCGGTTATCACTTCGTACATGCAATGTCAACTTTAATGAAACGATGTATCATACATGCAATTCATTTTTTGTAGTAATTTCTTCCGCTCGGCCGCTTATCGGACGTCTCGGCAAATAAAAAATAAAGGTTACTACTATAAAAGTTACAGGGTAAACATTGAATTATGTAACCATTACGTCCCTGAGTAAAATGTTTTTGCATCACCGGTTAATAATCGTAATTTTTTATTTGCCGAGCGTTAATCTTGTTAAGTTAGAGATTTTTCTATTATTCGACTTTTACATGTAATATTATTTTTTTTTGTTTATATTGACTTAACACGTCTGCACGTCTTTACTTTTTTCACCCTTGCATTTTCTCCCGCTATCAATAAATTGATGTATATTATTGTTTTGTTTCTCTCGAAGAAAAAGTTAATTCGTTATCGACACTGTCTCTTCGTATATTGTATCCGTGACCGTTGACGTTTATTTTGTATTCTGTCATGCTTTGCGAAAGCGACATAATCGCGTGTCCAGGGCGAATTCTAGCGCGATAAAAAGTATCGTCAACACCGACGTTCATCTCGTAGCCACGTATCTCAGTATATTCCCAGACATCATGTAATGAAAAAAAAATTCATAAAAGACAAACAGCACGTGATCAAATACATCATGTTGCGTATCATCATTCTTGCTTGTTATGAAAAAATACACAGAGCTCTCTGTTTCGATAAGTACATTTCTTCTTCCGCCCTCCCCCCGCCCACAATTCAATCTTTCAGAACACGAAAGAAAACATGTCCATAGTTGCCATGCTTATGTTCTCCAAAGTTATTTCTCAAGGTGTAATATTTCGCAAAAGTCAAACACGTACAGATCCATAAGATCGCGAAACGTCGATTTGAGAGAAATAATTGTTATATCCTGTCAAGTAGATTTGATGTTTACTCATATGTGTCGGCAGGTACGATTAAAACGTGTGTAAATAATAAGAAATCATTAGATACGCTTTTTTTATTATCTCGAGAAACACCTGCTGTTCTTATTACGTGTCACTGTCCTCGTAAAGGTATTTTTAATATACATATTACGATTCACGTGTACATACCAGTAGGTTCTCACAATAGTTTGTACAATGACGTGTACATTCTACGATGCCACAGCTTTATACCATTGGTAATTGGACTGGACTGTGTACCTATACGAATCTCAAAAAGGATTTGTACATACCTTCCAAAATATGCAATGGCATTAAAGAAAAAAATCGTATTACGTGTTTCCTTTTAGATTTTCTTTGTCTTTGTTTTTTTTTTTTACGCCATTGGAATAGAAACCGTCCTTGTTGCTCTTTGTCTTTGACTTGACTTCTTGCAGTATTTCCAAGAATACCCTCACGCGAAACTCTCTAAGACGATTTGTTTTCGAGTCCACTGACGACATTCTCTGTCGCAGATGTCTGGACGTCGCGACGTTCCTCAATTGCACCATTCTCTTTTCAAGCAATTCTTCTGCATCTGATAGATACTGTGATATTGCTGCTGTTGTGACTTCTGCAGGAAACTCGATATTTCCGCTCCATCTCAGTATCGTTTTAGACGCTGCAGGATATTTGTTTTGCATCGCTACGATCGTTATGCATGCTGTTTGTAGTAATTATTTGAAAATACAAAGTCCCTTTGATCGCCCGTGAATGTACGTACTGTAGATACACGAATGCTATATCAATGCACTTAAAAAACAGGTCGTGTCTCACGACCCAGTGAACTTGCGGGAAGATTGAAAAAAGAAAAAAAAATTCTGCAAGCCCCAACAGTATTCGCGTGGTCAATATTTCTCCTGGACACGCCCCCTATGTCGCTCAGTTGTTTCACGTAATTATCGACTTACTATGATTCCTCAACTGAATTTTCCGGTATGGATAAATAATACAGAGTTAAAGTCGCGAGACGTGCAAGTAATATTTGTCACTTTGTTTTACTAGTATTTCTCACTGATAAGTATGCCATTTCGTTCACAGAGGTTGACAGGCTGAATTATTTAATAATATATATATAAATTCAGGCCGTGCTTGCGTCTAATGAAAGTGTAAAAATCCCTCTTGTTATTCTCTTCTATAGGTATATACTACATTATGTACACATAATATATTCATTCCACTTCGCTTCCTTTGATTTGTCATTCTCTCCGTGGGGTGACCGTCATTTTATATTCCTACCGAAATATATGCCCTTTGAATTTTTTACATGTAACTGCGATCGCGCGCCATTTCCTCCCTCGCCAATGTGCTATCCATTCTACGTATCGTATAAACCCCAGCTACCTAACCTCCAATACATTCGTCTGCCTGACAGACCTGACTGTTTATGCCTCGGGAATCAATCGGCAATAGTATCTACTCAATAACCGACCACCGTTTTTTATTCTATGTACGTAAATATCTAACTCTGATACCTATGTAGCTATATATGTATTTATTTGATGACGTAAAGCGCAACACTCGTAGGATCTTGCTCGTTACGTTGGTCGTATTAAATTACCCCGTGAACGATCCTTTCTCTCGTACACTTTGGTGGTTATGTATCGAGCTCGTACGTGAATGCCCACATTGACGGCATTTTCCAACGGGACGACGGAATTCGTCGACGAACCGTCGATGGGAGCTGAAACTGCAACGAATCAGCATTAGCGAGACGCAATGGCTCTGGCATAAAGTAATTACTCAATCCACTACCAACTGTTCCTTTAATCATACTGATTTAATCTGTATCACGTACTATTCCGTATTACCAAATACACCTTTGATATACACGCTTGATAATTTACACGAAATGGATAATTTTCTCACGGTTTATTCAATTGTCCTGGTGCGAAAGGTTATGTCTCATTAAATATGGATACGTATTGTATAGGTATTGACATGGAAATCCATTGTCACGAAATTCTTTCAATTTTCATTATTATTGTTGCCGATTACAGAGACAATTTATTATGAGTTTTGGGAATAGCATTAGTAATTTAAGTACAAATATTTGAGGCTTGTTATACAGTAATTAAGGTTCTGATCTTTTGAAGCCTTTTGCTGAAATTTCTGTCAATTAATTTCACGTAATTCCCTAGACGTTTCTTAGGTAAGGTTAGCCTGAGTAATTTCTCTGTGTATTTTGTACTTCACTGTAATTGGCGCCATAAACCCGTTTCGTCTAAAGACACGGAGTTTCGATTTCTGTATAGTCGTTAGTGTGTCTGGCGTCGTCTAAATTTCATGTCGCTCTGACAACGCCGGTACCCTTATGATTTTGCAAAGCTCAACCCAGTTTTCAGTCATCAAGGAAATTTAGCAAAGGCTCTTGAACCCAGGAGGCTTCAGACAGTCGTTAAATCTTCTTTGGCGCGAGTGCCAAAAAAAGGAAGAGGACTCGTACGGATTTAGATTCAGTGCTCCCATGAGTGTTCTGGATAAAGTTACACTTTCATTAATGGCGCTCGTTTCTCCGTGAAAATCGAGGTTGATTGCATATAAGACCTTTTGCAGTCTGTCAAGAGATCCCGAACGAAATGGTATACTAATAAGAGAAGAAAACGAGAAAGTAAATTAATGTGAGAAAAAAAATTTGTTTCTTAAGTCGGAATTGTATTTAATTAATGATTTCTGCATGAAACGTAGACGAAACTTGTCGCCAAGATGAGTTCACGTGTGGCAACAAAAACTGCATTCAAAAGCGATGGGTATGCGACGGTGACGATGATTGCGGCGACGGAAGTGACGAACACAACTGCAGTACCATCACCTGCCGACCTGGTCTGGACTTTGCCTGTTCTCAAAGCTACTGCATCTCGACGCGATGGCGTTGCGACGGCGACTTCGATTGTCCTGATCACTCCGACGAGATTGGCTGCAAGAACTATCCACCTGGTGAAACTCCCAGTCATTGCGGTGACCGGGAGTTCGTCTGCGGTGACCGTATAACATGTATACATCATAGTTGGTTATGCGACGGTGATAAGGATTGTCCCGATGGCTCCGACGAGTCTGCGGAACGCTGTCACAATGTTACTTGTAGAGCAGACCAATTTCAATGTGGCGACAGGACCTGCATATCAGGTAACAAGATGTCTGCTACTTGTATGATATTACGATTATGAAAAATGAGAATAGTCTTTTTTAATAAACGTTGCAACTTTTATAGGTCATCTCTATTGCAACGGCAATAATGACTGTCGAGATGGCAGCGACGAACAAAATTGCACGACAAAAATTGTCGCTTGCGACCCTACGACTCAATTCCAATGCAGCCTTGGCTCCTGCATACCGCTCAGCAGTGTCTGCAACAAGAAGCCTGATTGCCTTGGCTGGGAGGATGAAAATGCCGAACTTTGTGGGGTTAACGAGTGTCTGCAGAACAATGGCGGATGCTCGCAAATCTGCGTTGATTTACCCATAGGATTCAGATGCGACTGCAGACCAGGATTTAGATTGATTGATAATCGCACCTGCGACGGTAAGCGATGCACTTGTAATTTCAAAATGTAATATGAATGCGATAGCTATTGTCTCTATTAGAATGGTATCCGTATTGTTCATCATAATCGTTCGTCTCACCTTGTACAGACATTGACGAGTGCATGGAACCTGGAAGTTGCTCGCAGTATTGTTTCAATGAAAAGGGAGGCTTTAAGTGCAGCTGCGCCCCCGGTTATCACAGAGATCCACGTAACGTTACGCGATGCAAGGCTGCTGAAGGTCATGCTAGTTTGCTGTTTGCACGTCGCCGCGACATAAGGAAAGTCGCTCTGGATCGTCAGGAGATGACGGCCATTGTGAACAATACCAAAACGGCGACAGCACTGGACTTTGTCTTTCGTACTGGTATGATCTTCTGGAGTGACGTTAGCGAAAGGAAGATCTACAAGTGAGTTTCATTGGTCACTGGGGGATATATTTTTACAGCGAATTCATATTTGCGGTATTTTTTTTTTTATTGATACCGTATCATTCTCCAGGGCTCCTATAGACGAAGGCAACGAGCGTACCGTGGTTATTGATAAGGATCTTACGACTGCCGATGGCCTTGCCGTCGATTGGATATACAATCACATTTACTGGACCGACACCGAGAAGAATACTATTGAACTTGCGAACTTCGAGGGCAATATGCGAAAGACTCTTATAAGAGATCGCATTCAAGAGCCTAGAGCTATTGCTTTGAATCCTCTCGAGGGATGGATGTTCTGGACCGATTGGGGAGATGAAGCTCGTATTGAAAGAGCCGGCATGGACGGTACACATCGTTCGGTATGCATTCGATCAGGACTTTTCTTTATATATCGTATTTACGTTATAAGATGGTTTACGATATCGTTGCTTAATGCAATATCAAAAAATAAATATATTGTATTTGTACGTTTACGTTACCATTACTTATGAGATGAAGCTT
The DNA here is from genome assembly GCA_031001745.1 of Hartigia nigra. Taxonomy (NCBI): domain Eukaryota; kingdom Metazoa; phylum Arthropoda; class Insecta; order Hymenoptera; family Cephidae; genus Hartigia; species Hartigia nigra. The sequence continues at coordinate 1,874,645 of JARPRG010000274.1, forward strand.
CATACGTATTCCTTTGGATTTCAGGTAATCGTAGGAACCGAGGTCAAATGGCCAAATGGTTTAACACTGGATCTGATAGGAAAGAAAGTATATTGGGTCGACGGAAAATTAAATATCATTGCTTCTTGTAATTACGATGGTTCAGGACGACGCACCATACTTTATTCCATGGATTCTTTGAGGCATCCATTCAGCATCACGACATTCGAGGATTATGTTTACTGGACTGATTGGGATAAGGAGACCATTTTCAAAGCTAATAAGTTCACTGGAAAAGAAGTCGAGGCTGTTACTTCCTTGAGTTCCGTTCAGCATCCAATGGTGGTCCATGTGTATCATCCTTATAGACAGCCTGATGGAAAGAATCACTGTTTGGCTGTTAATGGTCATTGCAGTCATTTGTGTCTACCTGCGCCTAAGATCAATCTGAAGTCACCGCGTCTCAGCTGCGCATGTCCGGACGGATTGAGGCTACTTCCGGATGGGCTCATGTGCGTCGAGAACGGTAAGTGCTGTTAATTGGACAATTTGTTTTTTCGTTTCACGTGCATCTTGTATCATTGGTACATTTTAATTTGTATCTCATGTGTATTGTCCACGTTTTATTGGTAATGCTCGATACGCACCACTTTCACTTAATTAATTTAATTTAAAAATTGACACTTAACGATCACACGTATTTGAATATCATTTGACAATTATCACTCGGACATAAATATAGGAGGTCTGTCATTACTGACAGTTGCTTGACTGGATTTATCTCTAGCTGTAATCTGCTTTTAATAACGTGTCATCTTGAAGGATGATGCTTGGTAATAACGGCAATTAGATTAATGACAGATACATCGGCATGACAAGTGGCTTGTAATAAATACAATTAATTACCGCATCCGTAGGCGATTAGTATGCGAATTACTTGCCACCAGGAACCAACGTAATTAATTGCAAGTGACACCTTGGCGCATGAGATGAAATCGATCGCGAAATTGTAATTTAGTCAAATATTCATCAGCGACTGCTATGCATTGAGAAATTACATTCTTTTTTTTTTCTTATGCATAAACAGATATGCACAACAGTTCTTTTGTATTTATCGATAATAATCCTCTTGTCCTATTTCTTATCAATTCCTATTACTTTCCGAGAGGTCGTATTATTTATTTTCTTTTTGTTTGCATCGATGTTGCATGATAAACGGGGTATTCCAGTGACGACGACAGCAGCGCCAACGACGCAGGAAGTCACGGAGCCATTCAAGCGGCTACTCGATCCTCTAAACGTTTCCGCAGCGACAAGTAAGTCAAGTATCTACGTCATCACGAGTTTTCTAAAGAAAAAAAAAAAAAAAAAAGATTCCAGAAAACTCTAAAATCATATAACTCAAGTCATCTACGTGGAGCCGATGAAAAATACGAGCACGGCGCAGACAGTCATTTTTCTTAATCTCCAAACGATAACCTAGTACAGCGACTATGTTATTTCATTGGGTCTGGAATGGTGCATGGCGCATGTTTACTTTTTTTAATTTATTCACGTACCGTTATGTCATTCCACACATGCAATACGTACTAGTAGTATAGTATTACTGCGCGGCATACTATACTCGTATCTACCAATTCTACTAAAGCATAACACTACTGTTTATATATGACTGATTATTCCATACAATAGAACAATCGATTCCCCGAGTACACAGTCGGTACTGAGGAACGATTTTCCTACTAGTATACCGTCGTATACTCGAGTACATTTCTTCGCACTGTCTGAACAAGTAACTTACATTTAGATCCAGCAAATGCGACTGATGACAATGGAAGGAGCGTCCTCGCCGATGAAGCTACGGATCCAGGATTAGTCGCTGTCATCGTCATCGGCGTCGTCACCGTCGGTGTTATCTTACTGGCACTTGTGGCAGTGTTGTGCTACAGGCACTATCTACACCGTAACGTCACTAGTATGAACTTCGACAATCCTGTCTACAGGAAGACCACCGAGGACCAATTCAGTTTGGAGAAAAACAGATTTCCGTTACCCGCCGCAACCGTTGGGGAAGAGGTGGGTTTCAGTGAATCATCTTAACTTCGTTTCTTCGCTTGATCTCTCATATTCGTTTAGTGTATCTATAGAATTTACGAGCCATGCTTTGTCTGCTGGCTTTAAAGGTCGATCGTTTTCTTTCAGGCCCAGGAACCACTGACGAGTCCTGGTACTAATGATTACGTTTAAGACTACATTGGTCTGTGACGGGGCTCAGCAGGCCGAGAACGTTTGATAAGAGTATCAAACGAGAATCAAAATGAGATCAAAAGGAAGATGAAAGGAGAAAAAAAAAGATTTAATCGTGATTAAGCTCGAATCGTCCATCAGAAGACGCCTGCCCGAATGCCCAACCCGCCCGCCCGCCTGCCTGCCAACTCAGCTGTGATTATGTTTATTTTTTGTACTGTGTTTTTCTTTGTTTATATACATGCATATATTGCACATATATATATATGTATATATATATCACACAAACGTGTATATATATATATGCATATGAGAAAAAGGAAGAGATAAAATTTATTATAAAACTTACGCGCCACACGTAATTTCGAACTCTGCGCTATAAGTTCGCACAATGATTCACCTTACCTCTCGGGCATAAAAGGAGAAACCCTTTTGTGGAGACGCTGCACTTGTGTCATTGTTTCTTCTTTTTCTATAAGTTCTTCCTCCATCTCTATCGTTTATTTTGAAATTCATGTATTCCCACCATTTCATTAAGCCGTCAAGGCGTACGATCAAT
>JARPRG010000274.1:1883844-1901078 GCA_031001745.1 Hartigia nigra
TGTGTGTGTGCACGTGTAAATAATAATTTTGAATATCGTTGGGTGTGACTGTACACACGCTCAAGGTATAAATTACAGCTGTTACAGTTACAATCCAAGGTAGAATAAGAAATATAACGGCGAAATTGGTAGTGACATTAGTAGATTGATCCGTAGGGCTTTTTTTTTTTCGTTTAGTTTATCCTTAGTTGTATCGTGAGTTTCGCGTGCGCGTCATCTTCTGGCTGATCTGTTCTTCCTGCAGAAGCTGGTCCCGAAATTGAACGGTCTGATCGAGGGCATCATTCAATACGTCGCGTTGCTGGACCAGAAGCTGCTGCCACTTTTGGATGTAAGCTACAACAGACAACATTTAATATCGTCAACCATGGGGACGTGATTGAATGTCGAAGCGTGCTGATTCAGCCGGCCGGCCAATGATTACGTTATTCTCTTTTTCATATAATAAATTTTTTATTTGCGTTATGATGAACTTTTTTTTTTTTAGTCTCACTCGATGACCCAAGACTGATGATGAGATTTCTAGCTGATCTTGCAGAGACAAAATAGCCACCGATCCAGAGCAGGTGAGTCTAATGCTGCTGCAACTCCTAGATCTCTAATGAGGTCAAGGGGTCATCCATGTATTTCTAAAGTATTATTACTAGATAATAAGGACTAGACGGGTAACACGCTTGGCGTTATACAGTACTTGTACCTTGGTAAACAGTTATTGTTTTGTCTTAAGACTCTTATCAGTCGTCAGTACTGTAATCAGCGACTCAATTATCTTTTCTGTTTGACAAGGTACCAGTATCCAGGTGCTCGTTAAACGTGAATGAAAGCGTGATTATCGGTACACAGTTTGTACATAGAAACTGGGCTTAATGAAGTTTCTAATGATATCAAGAGTTGCATTAAACAAATATTTACAATGCACAATCTTTATTACCGCGCAACAGCCAAAGCATAGAGTCTCGCTAAACGAGTACAAGCCTTTTTAATTTTGTGTCATTACTTTAGGATTTTCTGTATACGCGACAATATGTATTGTATTACTTGACAATGTGCATCGGAAAGTGCTTTTAGATATTTTTGTTTTGTCTATTGGATCTTCCTTACCGGTGTTATTCCACCGAATTTCAGAGAGGCTCCACATGCTTTTGGACGCGTCTCCTATAAAAAGTTACGTCTAAACAGAGTGGTGGAATTATTCTATGATACAGTGTCGAACTGTGTACCGTATAATTATTTTGTTTACATATTATAAATATTTCGTCTGGTTAGTATACAAATAGGTGCCAGGTAAGGGACACCCAGTTAGAATCAACGTACGTACGTATTAGCGTGGAAGAGTACACAAGACTGTTAAAACTTATGGGAAATCCACAAAAATAAAATTTATTAACAACTTTCGAATAATACACATACAGTAATGCAGGTGCGAATATATATAAACGAGATTAACTTTAGAGAAGTAAAGTCTTGCGCGCGTGCTTTTGCGAATTCTATACTTCGTTTTCTTTTTTTATCTAACGAAAATTTATTTGAGCAGTTAGATAGATATATAGATAAATAATAACAATGCACCAGTATATTGGAAACCCGTATAGAAAAGAGAAGCTTGAGGTTTGCCTGCCGAAGCTTTGAAAAAAAATAAGTTAAATAAAAATTTCTATCGTCACCGCAGCAAATTTCTTTTTATGAAATATATATATATATACTTTGATAAGTTACATAAATACACGTGCCCGAAAACTGATAGAAAGCAGCTTTCCAAGGATACATATATATGTATGAGTGAAACTGATTGAAAAATTGTTTGTTATGATATTGTTAAAAAAATTGTATTTTTGAGGATTTGCCTTCGTACTGAGATACAACATTTATTTATGTGTGCTTACTAATGACTCCCGATGGTGATCCCGAATAAACGAATTTAATTAGTTAGAGACAAACTTTAGTGCGTATTAAGATAACAAAGAGTAAAAGCTATTGTTTTAAAAGCGCTTTATATTTTGCTCGCATTTCGTACCGTCGGAAAATTGCTTTCGCTCTTTGAGACGCCTATGCAACGAGAACCGCCTCAGGTAGGGTGACTCAAACTTTGTTCTTTTCCGTCTCAAATCTGCAAGGGTTTCTGCCTCTTTACATTAAAATCATAATAAATAAATACTGATATACGTGATTACAGTAAAACGTTATGAAATTCTTATAAATGACAATTGTACCGTGAAGGAATGATATTTGCAAATAGGACATCGCGATATAATTATACCCGTAAAAATATCTATGCGTGTGACAGAGAGCTTTTTGCACGTACGGTCATTTTCCTTTTTTTTTTTTCAAGACTATCACGAGAATACAGGATATATGTCGCAGAGTGTACTTGACTTTTTAGTGCTTTATTATTGAGAAAGAAATTCACACGCACATGCAGCAGTCATGCCAGAAACATTGGAGGCTCTGAGTGGCTTTTTTTTTTGTGTGTATAAAATAGTATAAAACAAAAAGAAAGAGAAAAAAAGAAAAGAAAAACATGGCAACACAGGGCACACGATAAAGGCAAGAGTCGTGGAAAGCTCTTTCAATTCCTAACTGTAGTGACGTACAACAATGAAAAAAATATATATATATACTCTTAAATATCTGAAATAAAAAAGAAACGTATTTAGATTAGATAAAATTTTATAATAATAGTAATAATAATAATAATAATAATAATAGTAAGATTCTAATAGTTATCAACTAGGGTATATTCGTTATCAGCAGCGCGTTTCACGGCGAGACTAATTTTCAATCGACGTCCACGCGTCCGTCTGAATATTCTGGTTTCTCGTGCTTTCGCATATAAACGAAGAGAGCAACGTATATGCTTGGCAATATTAAAAGTAAAATAAGATTCTTGATAAGATTCAGCAGAAACATCCAAAAGAATCTGCAGAACGATCGAAACCTGCCCGATCGTTTTAATACTGTGATATTCTGGTCCGTTTCTGTATTATTATTAAAATTTGTATTTCTACCGGAAGTCTCCACTGTATCCTCGACTCTCGTGTACGCGAGAGTGTCGGCAGTGACGGATGGCAAATCTACAATAGTCTTCGAAGCAGAATTACGTCTCTTAAGGACATCCGAAGTCGTATCAATAAATTTGTCATTTGTAGAACTTAAAAGATTCGAGGATCTCCTATATCCGGTCGTCGCGATAGTCACGTTAGAAGGTCCGTCATTCGTACGTCTTGAATTTGAATTGATAACGTTGGAAAAGACGTCATCATCGTGAAAACTATCATCATTTAGTTTCGTATAACTCGTTGAATTCAACATGACCCTCGACGTCCTCCTTTTCAAATTAAACACATGTTCTTCCGTTTCCGGATCGTTCCCATAGAAGATATCATCCACGCTTTTCAAGGATGACTCAGCATCCGGAAGAAAGATCATGTCCGCAAGATAATCCTCCGTTTTATCAGTGACATTAAGGTCATTATTGCTATCAGTAAAAAAATTTCTTCGTACGCGATCATTGAAAGTCCCAGTCCAATGATACTTGGAGTTTCTGCATTTCCCAAGGGTGGTGGAGCTGTGCCCCTTCTGAGCTTTCTTGGCCTTGTTCACAGGGGTCGACCTGGCAGTGAAGCTCTTGCTGAGAAATGTTTTCTTCCTGACAACGTTGGGATTGGAGCCACGTCTCTTCTTTAAGCTCGACTTGATAATCGTTTTGTATTCAGCAGCGTCAGAATCAACGTCTGTCGACTTGCTGCTGGAATCATAGCCTGATCGAAATTGGTCCCTCCAGGGGGATCTGTTCTTTATCTCATTGGCGGATAGCGTAAAGGTTGAATCCGACTGTACGTCACAGTCCGAAATACTATCCGTACCGTCGTTTATTGTAATCGTAGTATTTATCGTCGCGCTGCTGTCTCTCCGGGTGCGGCTTAACGTGAAGATTGAATTTGCCTTAGTCTTACCGCGCGTATCTGTCATAAAACGCGATTCACAGTGATAACAGACATATACCATATATTTGTCATTCAATTCGATTACTATCAAATACGTGAAGCCTGCAGGTAGTCGATAAGGGCTCGATGGAGAAAAAAAAAAAGCTGGGCCAAAAATTTCGCTAAGGGAGGAGGGAGGATCAGTTGATGGAAAATAATACTTTATCGATTGACATGAGCAACGAAAGAGAATTCAATGCGGGAATGAGAAAGTAATGAGAGTTAAAAAAAAGAAATAAAATCAATATCGATACTTAAACTCGCACAAACCTTTCGCGATATTGTAGATGGAAACGAATGAGTAGAAACAAATACCTATTTTGTATACAAAAATGCGCAAACTATGGATAAAATTGTACAATGGAATCAAAATGCGGTGCTAATGTTTGATATATAATTGAAACACGTGCTTCTTGGGGTAACGAATAGCCTTACCTTCCTGATCGTAGTCCACCTCGTGCGTCGCACTGAAAACGCTATGGGCGTCATTGAGGAACTTGGTAGTGTTATCCATCACAGTTTTGTGTTTGTCCAAAACCTCTTCTTCTAACAATTGTAGCGCAGAGACCGCTTCGTGAAACGTGTATAGATCTTGCGAAATTTCACCTTCCTGTAAATATTACAGCGAAATACGTTATAGTGTAAAGTTTAACAATACAAAGACTGTATGAATATTGGGGAAATGAATTAAGTAACAGCGAACGATCAGTGCAAATGTGGTTACACTGTACGATGATTAATGAAACAGAAACCAAAAAAAAATTAATATAAAGTACAGTGGAACCTCATTTTCTATCTAGAGACAAAAATAGTCATGTGATCTTACCTCGAATCTTGTAAAATCATTAAGAGACTAGCGAAATGGTAATTGTTTATAGTTCTTTATAAAACTGTGCAGAATACCGTTAAGAATTTATTCAAATTATTCCTACAGGCAGTTATCTAGAAGGCAGTATAGTGCGACAATAAAAATGAAGTTCCACAATGACGAAAGAACAATGAAGCAGCGCTAGGAGGGTGTAAGGAAGGGAATGCGTGGAAGCGAAAGATGAGGATCGCAACAAAGTATAAATCTACGATGACTTTTCCATTTCAGGATGGGAATATTTGTTGGTCAATCATCTTGGCCTCAATACTACCCTTATGAGACGGTATGATCTTCTGGAATGGAATAAGGACATTGAGATTGGAAAGGATTGGCTATAATGAGAAAAAGAAGATCTACTCACATTAAGAGATCTCAGCTGTGCCAAATCGCTGTCCGACAAAACACTATTGTTCGATTGATCTTCAATCTTCAATCCTACGTCGTCATCATCGGCCTGCAAATTCTTTTGCTCGGTCGGATCTGTCGCAGCTAATTCCTTCACTCGATCCGCGTATCGCAAAGTATTTAAGGAGTGTTCGCAGGAGCTCATACCAGGACTGATCATGGCGATCTAACAAAATATGAATAATACTTAATAATAGTACCACTCGTACTGAGCTTTATTGAGATCAATCATTTCAATCTACATATATAAAAGTAATTCAAGCCTAATGATTGCCATATAGAACTTACCATACAGGTTTTTGATTTTTCACCAATAAAACTATCCCTAAGCACTTGAGTGAGTTTACTGGCTCTGAAAGGCAGATGCGTACCCTTGCGACCTAACGCACGGATGCACTCCTTCAACGCCAGGAGAGATTTGTTGATCTCCGCGCCTTCCATTCCTGAGAGGATAAACAATTCACAGTTAAAAATTGAATGATAAACGGGTATCGAATGAAGTGTTCACGAAGCCAGTATATGGTAATAGGGGGGCTTGGCTATCTAAATGCACTTACGGGTCTGTCTATTGGCGGACGATGTGTCTGCACCTCTCTCGTTACCAGCAAGATCGATGAGGGAGAATTTTCCATGAACTTTGTGCGTTCCTGGTGTCCGTGCTATTATTTGAAATACAGCGTGCGACCTGGAGGAATTCGAATTCGCACTGGTCTGTCCACTGGTTCTGGCACTGTTACCGTGCTGAATAAGTTTGAGAACTTCGTCGCTAGTTTCTACGACCTTCTCAGTCAAGCCTACTATCTGAACCTATTAGGAACAAAAAGGAAAATTAAGAAGTTTATGAATTATAATTTACACTTGATAGTATACATAATTGCTGACTTAAAAGAGAAAGAACTATACCTGCTGCTTGCCATCTTCCAAGACCCTGAGCTTCTCCTTGTCCGCTAAGAGGTCAAAGACCTTACCAGAGTAGATCTCGAAGAAGCTGGCGGAGATGACGAGATTGAGCGCCCGAAACTTTGCGGACTTGTGACATTTAAAGACATCCTTGGCCACCATGGCGTAAATGCCCTTCTTGCAGTCCTGCGTTTTACCATTGAAGTCACCACCCATTGTATGAGTTTTTCCACTTCCGGTTTGTCCATAGGCAAAGCACGTGGCCATACCGCCTTCGAAGATAGTTTGAACGAGCGGCTTGGCCGTGTATTTATAGACTATCTCGTTGGTGCATGTATCATCAAAGGCATAGTCAAATCTGAACAGTTGGTTCTCCAGGTATTTCGTGAGGTCGACCTTGGCCTTTGGCTCATGGACGACCACTTGGTCCTTACTTGGTATACTTATCACGTCAACCTCCTTACGTGCCATTTCCTTCTTGTTAAGAGGACGCTTCCGCACGCAAACAGTTATCTGATGATCATCCACAGCATCTGAGTCGCACAACGGCCTGAAGTCGATGCTGTTTTGATACTCCCTACAAGAAAAAGATTTCTCAGCAACTCCACGCTTAACACGAAGATTCCACATCAAGAGACTTACCTGATCATAGCAAGAAACTCCCAATTCGGATTGCCAGGATCCAAATTCATAAGCGCCTCCTTTTCTTCCTTCAATTCTGCCTGCCGCTGTCTTCTCTCTTCGCGGTTCTTCTTCAGCCGCTCCACTTCTTTCACGACGTTTGATCTCCTTCCTCTTCCGTTCTCCACTTGGGCCTGTGTCGCAGCCATCTGCTGTTGTTGTTGCTGCTGTTGTTGCTGCTGCTGCTGCTGTTGTAGCTGCTTTTGCTTACTCAACGGGGTGGCTGTCACAGGCGTCAGCGTCGGTACCGGCAGCGTTGGTGGAATGTTCTCCACTTCTCGACGTCCCGTAAGACCCGAGACAGAATCACCATGGCCATTCGACGACGTCACCGATGGCAAAATATTCGTCGGTCGACTTGTTTGTCGCGATATTTGCCTGTTGGAGCCCGCTGAAATTAACAACAAAATTTCACATAAACAATCATCCGCAAGCAATCATCAAACGCAATGTCCACTTCGTTTCTTTAATCAAGCCCAACATAAAAGCTTCTTTCAAACCATTCGATGTTAAATCGCAATATTAAAAATTCAAACTTGACCAATAATTTTGGTGAAAAAAATACTGTTACGTCACCACCGCAAAACTTTGTTAAATCCAACAAAAATTACCAGCTTCGATATGTCGTATCAGGGAGTGAATGGTATCCTCGCGTTTCTCCTCGACAATTCTATTTCGCCTTTTGAAGCAATGCATCAATGGATCAAATTTCATCGCAGCTAAGCTTCGAGAATCTAATTTCCCTCAAATCAATCAATAATGACTTCCACGCTTAGTGAAATTGGGCGAAAAAAATAATGTACGTAGAAAAGCACGATGAGAAAGCAGAAGGCAACCTCGCGCTGGAACACAATACGGCACACTGTCCGAGGTCCTTGCCCTTGTACGTTAGATATAGTATGTATGAATATCGATAGAAGCTTGTGAACTCGTGTGAAACGGACAATACTTTAAGGCAGTGGTAGTGTAACACCCTGTACACAAAACTACCCCTAGTTACAAAAACCTGATTCGGGTGTAGCGACTACATATAATCACGCTATAGAAAAATTTTTGCATGCTTCTGCTGCTGATCTCATAATTAGGATAAAATTCAAATTAATGGCTACTGTGGGTATATATATATATATATATTGAGGTCATTGGATTGACACTTACCTTTTACTGGAATAGACGGCCTGGTCGAGTGCTGCAAGTAAAAGAGAAATATATCTTTAGTCATTATCCTTTCGAGAAATCGATAACGTTCAACCTTTCCGTGCGAGAAAGCGAAGCCAACAGAATGACAGATAAATACACAGTGCTGAAAATCAAAAGATATTTATAGACAGACGTGTGATTCTCCCTTGTTTATGCGTATGGTACAATGGTGCCTTGATGGGAATGAGCGTTGCCTAATAACAAACATAAATGACGTCTGTGCAATTGGGTTAAAGACGAGAAGAAAGCCTTGAGAATCTCGCGCGAAATTCAAACTTGTCCTTGACCATTTTCACGTTACTTCTTTTATTGCTACAGATTTTAATTTTTATTACCATTATTTTTTTTTATCTAACCCCTCCTTGTAAAGAAACGTCAACGTACGAAGACCATATTGATTTTTACGGCTAGTCCGACTAAACGTCAAGGGTGGTTCATGCGTGGTAGCCCCATGGTATACGAGAAATAAATACATAAATAAATTAACCAATGGTGACCACGTGACGGCAGATTTTGTACAAGAAAGACTTTAAAGTAACGTGAAGCAGACATTTTTTTTGTATTTTCTCCTCCACGTGGACGACGAGCTCTTCGAGGACGAAGTCGTGAAAAAAAAAACTCAACAGGGTGCTAAAATGAAAAAAAGTCAGAAACAGACAAGTGAATGGAAGACAGTGGCTCCGAAACAGTTCCGGAAATGTGCGTGGAAGAAAAAAAATCGCAGCGATTGCCGTGCGTTACTACCTTCTTCCTGTTTCAATGCCAAGAAGAAGGTCAAGGAGTGGAGGGAGGTCAGTGATTCGGAACCATTGGAACAGAGATAGGATGGATGCTCTTAAGGTGCGCGTTACCGAAAGACGAGATGTGACTCGTACAGGAAGTGTTGCAGAGGTGAGGCCGTTCCTTACGGTGTGGCCGCCATGACGCCCAAGAGAGCCCTCGTCCTGGTTCTCCAACTCGTCAAGGCCCTCGTCCTCCTCACCGGAAGAGTCCTGCGATTTCGTTTATGCATTTCCGGATGGACGGCATCCCGATTGTATAGAATATAAATTTACAAGACACGTCGCGAAATTAAAGCAAGAAAAAGAAAGGAAAAATTAATCGTCCGTGGAAAAAGAAAAAAAACTCACAAATAGTCAAATGATAAAACGAAATCGACGCGTGTTGAATAAAACGTAAAATTACCAAAAAGTCGATAAAACGAGCGTCAGAGGGATTCAGGGTGGATGATGTCAGTACGGAGGGCGATTTCGACGTGTCAATTATTAAGGATTTGTTTTGCCAATGGATTCCAGCGGAGCAGTTCACAGATCCATCGTCGTCGAGCAGCCATTATTTAAGAGCAGCGTCCATGAAGGAAAAATTGTTACAACGTTAGTAACATATTTGTTTATTTATTTTGTTCTGTCTTTAGAAACTACGTTTTTCTCGACACGAATTTTTGTTACTGATGTGTATTAAAGTGGGCCCGGATGCTTGAGGAGCATTTTCACGAAATAAAATAATGATTAGTCAGCCCTCCTGTATGCATGGTCAATCATAGGTGCTTCTAAGGTCTCTCGCGTATGCGCGGGAAAAGATTAATGACTTTCTTTGTGAATCGAATATTCAATGGCGTCCTGGCACCTAGTGACACTGTGGCAATTTTTTTGTTAGTCGACAAGTAAGAGAGAAAGAAATCTGTACGAACGTATCCTTGTGTTCAGGAAAAAGAAGAATATCCAAGAATCATGAAAGTAAGTACAGTCTTTTCAAAGAAAAAAATTAAGGAACGATTAAGACAAAAAATGACTGTAATGAGTTTGATAAGATTGATAATTATCACGAGCAAATAAAGCGTATCAGTAATTGATGTTGTAAGTGAAATTTTAACGATGCTCTTATCACGCACTTTCTTTAATTCTGCCATTACGCATTTTTTCAGGCTGAAATTACACATGCGCGTCTCTTCGTTCGATTAGATTGTTGGGCGACGTCACGCGAGAAAAGAATTGTTGCTACGATAAAACAAAAATAAATTAAATACAAAATATACGAAGTGTCATCGACAGAACCGAGGATAATGATGGTCGAAACTGAAAAGTGAATTTCAAATATAAATTGTGTTACCTGATGAACAAATAAAAAAAGAAATATTATTGATCCTTACTTATTCCAGGACAGTACCTAATTATTAAAGATAAAGTAATATATTGGCAAAAGAAACGAATGCAGTAATAAGTGAAACCGATAGAAAAAGAAATGGATTAAAAAAAAGGCTAACAAAGCGGATAAATCAGTGAGAGATAATAAAACGGCTTTGAAGTCTTGATTTTATATGGACGGTGCATTCAGTCAAATTATATGTAAATACTTATGCGTGTACCTGATAGATGAACAAGTACTGGAACATTTTGGAAAATTTAGCCCAAGGAACGGATGAACATTCTTTTCTGATAGCCAAGAAAGAGGTTAGCTCGTAGCCCTGGCAACGCGTCAACAAATTTCAATTCCCAGTCGATAATAAACTATACGCAGCTACGTGGGCACTCTCTTACGGATTTGATATTCACTATTCCTTCCTTTGTCTGGTATCGAAAGTGCAATGTCAGTTGCAACTGTACACGCGGGAATTGTCATTTGTAAACAACCTTTTGGTTTTTGGCGGAAGGCGAAACACGTGTTTTTTAATTGGCTTGAAGGCGTGAGAAGATCGACGTGGTGAGTTAAAAAAATGAAGTATCCAACCAAGGTATAATCTCGTCAGAAACAAAAGTTCGTGATAAATATTGTCGTCTGCTAGATATCAAAATCGTAAAGTCGTAAATAAAATTAATAATTTTTTATGAAAATCATCTAGTCGTAAGTATTGTTGTACAGGTATTGAGAACTTACCCTGGCTTTGGAAGCTAGCATGTGGTTGTTCATTGGAGGCGGTGGTCCCATTGTTTTGGGTACTAATTCCGGATTCAAGGCTAAAATTGCGTCGATTTCCACCTGAAACAATGATTTTTCATGAATCCTCGTACCGGAACTATTTACAATATTCTGACAAGGAAAAAGCAAGTTTGTATTTCGGATTTTGCGAAGATTACCTTTCGTCGCGGTATAAAACTCTGTGGTGCCATTGATAACAATGTGATTGGCAAAATAAAAGAATAAACTCGCACAAAATTGTCTTTTTTGAAAATTATCACAACCGTTTTATTATTCCGAATGGTATACTTTAAATTGATTTTTTTCCCACAGATATCTGTCGGCAGTCACAATCCACTGACGAATGTCAAAATCACTTCCAGGAGGAAAGAAAAATATCCATTTTTGTGTTACTCGAGAATGACATAAGATTTTGCAAATTGCCACAAGTGACACGTGTACTTTCACTGTTCGCACGCAAAATTCGAATGCTCCAGGCTAGTTTGAGCGACGTCGAAAGAACTTGAAGCTCAGCCGGAAATAGATTGGTGTTCCCAATAGCGAGGCAGGTTGCCTTTTTGGCATTGCATAAGCATGAAATTGAAAATAGCCAAATAACCATGACCTAGGACATTTTAATATTTTTTTTATTGGATGTTACTGGCGTGCATTCGTGTTCCAAGAGAAAGGAAGAAATATCATCGACGCCAGGAGGATCCGTTCGTCATTTAATTTTTGAGATAGACAAAAAATGCTTTACCAAAATCTGCCAAGAAAAGGAGCGAAAAATTGGCCCAAAGTAAAGTACGATGTAAAGTTTGGAAACTTTAGTTAACCTTTTAGCGAACGATGCATTTTTCATGCCAATAAATCCTTGGTGCGAAAACTAAATAAGAATCAGAAATCAAAGCTGGAGCAACGACTGTACGTTAACTATTGGAGACAAATATTGTTGACCCAAGTTAAAGCTTTTTACATTCCGTGACCTAAACTGTGAGTTTAAATGATGCAGTTAGACGTAATTAGATCTTAATTCACGATCGATAAACTGACGTTGATGAACCTAAAATACCGCCGCACTTTTACGTATCATGAAGCAGTTACTGATAAATTTTGAAAAAAAAAAATTGTTTTTCACTCACCTCCTTCCCTTTGGTTTCTCCTCTTTCGAACCATTCTACAGTTATACTCCGTTGTTCCCAATTGACACCAGAAATGATGGCTAGGTGAACCCGACCTGAAATGAATAACAAAAAAATCAAGATTAATAATCGAAAACTTACCAAGATACGATAAATAAAAATTGTCGATTGATATAAAATTATAAAATCCTCCATCATTACTGTAATATAAATGGGGTAAGAAATTTTGGTAAAATTTATTTCCATATAATGGAATCGCTTTTAAAGTAAGTTGCACGTGCAAGTCTCATGTGCTTTGTTCAGGTTTTCGCGAAAGAAGAATCTATTTTCGGCATTACGAGGCGCAGATATTTTACTGGTATTTTCCCAATGCGTTACGGCCAGTCTGAAATTGGAAGCCGGTAAATTTCGCAGTTCGCCAATTGCAAACATCTTTGAGGAGCTTGAAGCGATTGCGAAGGGAATTGTCTTCGATGTGAAAAGTGGCGTTTTAATATAAGGAACCAGAGGAAAGAAAAACAGCTGCAGGGTTCTAATGTAAACGGAGGATTATATTTTTTGTTTACTTCGAAAATCCCCTGGGATTGGACGTGAAAAGATAAGGGAGAAGTAAATTCGAAAGGGAAGCTTCGTACAAATTTAAAGGAGATACTAGACGACTGTTGAATAGTTTAGTTGTACCGTCTTCGTCATCCTGTACATCTTTGGGTTCCTCCTTCGCAGAATCCTTAATCCCTCGAGAGAGCACTGGACCCCTCGGGATCAAAGACGTCTCGTTCCTAGACTTTTTACTTTCCACTTTTTTGCGATCATCAAAAATCGGAATTTCAAAACTGCAGGAATTTACACTCTCACGAAAATCCTTTTTATCAAAACTCGGTGTTTTCCTCACTACAGGCTGTTTCAGTCCAGATTTATTTCTTCCTTGATTAATCATTCGACTGGAACAATCATTCCCACGATTATCCCCACCATCAGACAAATTTGTATGTATTTTCAAATTTTCCCTCTCTTCTTCTACTCGCAGCTGTGGCAAAACGTCATAAGACTTGCCCAAAATCAAAGACCCACACATTCCCCTAGACCCCCTGGACTCTAAATCCTCCCGAGATTGATCCACGGTCAATGATCTCGTCTCATCACCCACAGCAGCAACATCCTCCGATCTCTCACAAACTTTTTCCGTCGTCTTATCAAAGTTTTCCGACTTATCAAAACTCCCTCGATTCCCACGTACAGATTCTTTCAATTGTCCTATTTCAACGTCACTAGCACCAGATTCAAATTTCCTCCCATTCGAATCATCCAATTCCTTGATCTTCCCTATCTCTTTATCATCTTCCCCACTGACATCCACCTTATACGTCACTCCACCAGGTGTCCCTTTCTTCTTAGCCCCAACAGAAACTCCCTTCCCACCTTTCTTATCGCCCTTCCTTTTGCCAGTATTTTTTGACTTTCCACAATTTTTTCCAGACTCCGTTTTATCCCCACCAAGATCGGTATCAGAACCGGTACGCCTCGAGCCACAAACACACTGAGTAAGCCAACCCATGTTGTAAAAGGAAACTTTCAGCACTTATGACAGAAGCATCTCCACACGGTTAACCTTATGCGGCTCGTGTCTTCCATCTTCACGTTGATCGACATAATGGCGATAGATCATGCATAGCGAGTCTATCGGATCGAGTCTACAGTCCCGATAACTGACAGCCATGAACGTGAGATCCGTTAGACATTTTCCTAAAGGAATCAAGGAAGAAAATGTCTATCCAATTATGGCCCGACGGAAGAGATCGAACTGTCGATCACGGCTAACTTCAGCCACGTCAACTCTAAGGTTCCGTCCGACGTAATTCTTGCAGCGTTTTCGCGAATCTCAATCCGCGTGTCCTTTCCTCCTTTTACTCCTTTCACATCGACGAACAATTACGCACTGCTGCGAAGTCCCGCCGTGTCGTAGAAATAGAAACTCTCCCGTTTCTTCTTCTTCTTTCTCGACGAACCCGCACGAATCTCCCAATAATCTTATATGGTGCCGTTTGATACTTTTTAAAGAAAAAAAAATATATATATATATATATAAAAACCTTCCAAGTAAAAAAATAAAAACAATAACTCCAAATAACTCGTTTACCCTTAAAACGAACAAAAATACGTTTTATCCCCCAAAAAAACCTGCGTGAACTCAAGCAGGTTATTCGAAAGTGTTTTTCTCTTATTTTACTCCTTTCTAAATTAACACATCGATAAATTTCAAAACCGTTTAACGCTTAACGAAACTTTGTCTTCCTCCCTGTAGTCGCTCACTTCGTATTAGCAGCGCGGTGCGCGATCAACTGACAGCATCCTCTGACCACTGATTCATAAGCACACTTATTGCCCAGGGAATAATTTCACGGCTGTCCGTACTCGCTCGAGCATCAGCGAACAGCCTTTCGCTCTGTAATACAATCGAGGATTGACATTATGATTATAATAATAATGATACCCAAGTAAAAGCGGATAGCTGTATTTTCATTCAAAAAAAAAAAAAAACATCTAAAACCCGCATACGAGTAAATACGATCTACTTTTCAATGGTCGTAGTCAGCTGCGTTTTCGCGGATCGAGTCTCAGCGACGTCTAGAATGTCTGCATATGCATATCTACAAGTTCCGTGAATCGATACGGACCGACAATCACACATATATATATATATATATATATATATATATCGATACGCAATACTGATACTATAACCACAAACTATTCGTACGCTTAGAAAATGTCTATATGCTGTTTATGTCGAATAGCAGACACGTTCGCGCATTACGGAGTTACGTCGAAGACTAAGCTTTTCTTCTAGTCCACTAAGAAGTAAAACGTCGTTAATTGAGTCTAGGTCGATAATGAAAAAAAAAAAAGAAGAAATTAACGTAACACGACTAATCGACGTACGAGTGTTAAATAAAGACGCTAGCAAAAGAAAAACGTGCGCGTTATGCAATAGTAAAAAGTCTATAAGAATTAAAATCCTTGCAGGATATAATTGAATGGGAGCAGACTATACAGTGAATATTTACGTAGAGTCTTACTGGATTCTAAAAATAAAGCTTGCGTCCACACCGAATCACGAAGTCTGACCGTTAAGGTTGAACGATTGACGTCGGTGTAAAAAAAAAAAGGCAAATTCTCAATGTACGATGGTTAAACGTCGTGCCTTGGGAAATCGATTATCCTGTCGCCCACGTGATATCGATTAATTCCGATAAAAATAGGAATTTCCGAAATTGCGATAAAAAGTGATAAGACGGTCGATGGGTTCACGGTATACAAAAACCTTAAGGCTTCGAAAGATGTTTTGAATGGACGATATGAATTATGAATAACTTTATGAGAAGTCTAAGAAATTTTGAATAAAAGAGGAATCTGAATAAGTTTACACACGCTGAAGAGAGTATGATTAATAGGTTATGTGTATAATGGCAGTACAGACTGAAATACGATGACGCGTCATGGTCGTGGAACGAAGAAGCCATGAGAGAATCGAAATATTTTCTATGGGAATTCAACTCCTGCGCTCGTCTAACGTTCGCAATAGGCGATGCGGAACCCATGAGGCGTGACTGCACGGAACAGCCCATATTTATTTACAACGCACTCGGAAGTCGATCCAACTCGTATCGTGAAATAAAGTCGCCATGCATTCGGTCTACGATAGAACTTCAGTTTACGATAAATATTACATACGTAGGGTTTCAAAAGTGTAAGATAAATTATTCCTGAAATCTTAACACCCGGTACTGCATTAATTTAATTAATTAATGAAATACAGTATACATTTTATTAAATACAATAATCTTAAATACCATCGTTATTGTGACTCGAAGACATTTTGATTTGATTCGTTGCTGCTGGAGTCGATAGAATGAAAAAAAAAATACTGGATTCTTTTTGGACACTCTGTATATTTATACAGCACCTCTGTACGAAGTAGTGAGTGAACTAAAGTGTATTTCCATTTGTATTAAAATGCATTTTGTTGATATCCTGATTAAGTGGCGTAATAAAGGTTCGGGGACGGGGACCTGGCCATGGTCTATTAAACATTAAATTTAAGCAGCCACATCCTGTTACCGATACACAGTGTATAACTTAGTACAAAGACGACAGTGGTTATTATCTTCTATGGTTGAATCGAAGTAACACACCCAGTGACAGTAGATAATAAAAAAAAAAGTTTAAGTATTTAATGAAAAATTTGTATTCCTAAAACAATCTAACAGAGACTAGATTTAATGACACGATTATAAAGCCTTTATTCTTAATCGTATGTATATCAGACCTAAATACAAAATGGACTTTGATCATCCTTGACACGATCCTCTTAAGGTACACACGAAATCAGACCTTATTCGGCAGACGCAGATTCCGAAACGCCTTGACATTTATTTATGCTCATCAGCATCGACGAATGTTAGCAGGAAATTAAAAAAAAAATTTCAATCCTTGATTCTCTAACAATTGAAAGCAAAAAGACCAAACTGAGTACAAGGACGCGTTCATCGCCACGAATATCAAGAAGAATAAAGCAATCGGGTAAAATGATCAATTAATCGTCGCAATTAATCAATCTCGAATCGGTTTCGGTATATCAAGTACAAGTTTGCGATCTCCAAATGAACTTGAATTACGTTAGCCTTTGAGAACCGTCCAATGCCTACTGCAGTATAGTATTACTATATAGTCATCTACTATACAGTTGATAGAGAAGAAGAAACGGTTGATAGTTCTCGAACCGTCCACTAGTGTCGCCACTTTCTACGCCACTCAATGCATTACCGACGAATTCAAACGGACAATATTTTGCATCGGTCTCGAATAACGCTGGATGAAATTTCTCGACAGAGTCAATAGACACGCTCGAAAGTGCACGGTGCATACTGGATGCACGTGTACGGAATAAACTGCAGTCATTCGATAGGGAGTTACACCTTGAATTGATGAACCTTACTGAAATGCATACCACTTTACAAGGAGGGTAGTCCGTTTCATGGTAACTATGACTCATTCTACACACGCCATAACGTTCTCAGGATACAGCTCTGCGTGGTAACTGACCAGTAGCAATATACACAGTACATCTTATTAACACAAACCATATTATATTACCCGTAT
>JARPRG010000274.1:1901178-1915261 GCA_031001745.1 Hartigia nigra
AAGCTGTAAATATTCTTTTTATGTACACAGCCTCCAGAGCTCTATTTAGCTACTATACACAAACCCGGAAATACAACTGACAAATGACGTACCATATATTTCACATATGCCCTACGTCACGTGCATACGTGTCAATACAGGCTTTATATATTTTCCATATATCCGTAACAGTATTAATATATATATACACGGATAAAGGGGAAACGGTGCCACGGAGTTATTAGATTTAAAAAACTGCTACTGGCTTAAGGCCAATAGGACGACGTTGTTCAGGTTAACCAGGACGCCAGAAGGAGGCTCGATTTATCGAGTGGATCACAACACAATGTCTTTCACTGGAGATCCGCCATGCTCGAAGAGCAGCGCAATGATTGGAGTTGATTAAAATGCAAGATGAGAGAAAACGGTAGGCCCAAGTGTGCATAAGGTCGTCGGCACGTCGTCGCGACGACGTGCCGACGGATATTTTTTGTTCTCCTCCGTTAAACATCCAGACGAAAGAACGTCGAACAGTACGCTAACGTCGTGTACTGTAAACAGATGATAAAAAAGTAATGGTAAAGGTGAGGCAAGGTACCATTGGAGAAGTACCTTTATGCGCGTCCTTATAAGGCGACGTCGCCCACGTGCGCAGAGCGCGGCGACTTCCATGCTTTTCGACAAGGACTAGGAGGAGTGCGGGCCTCGTCTGGTTATACTTCGTTTTTTTATCCGTCGTATACAAGGTGGTCATCCATAAAATCACTTCTTCTTGGCGTCCAGGAACACGTGCTTCCTGCTACACATTGATTAATGGAGACAAGTCAAGCAGACAGGCGATAACAACGTCATGTGCCGTGATTACTCAATCGCGGCCAGTTTCAGACGTGTGGATAAATTGGTTAAAAAAAAAGTTGTACGTAGACAACGTTACTTCAGGAAACTGAACAAGAAACGTAAACAAACTCGAGCCACGTTGTATTTTGAATATTTTTTAAATACAATGCTTACGGTTTATTCGCGGTTGTATCACACCCTGAAACAACACATGATCAACCACGGAACGTTACGACCCTCGTAAATCGCACTGGACGCGTGGCCGGCTGTAACCGTGGAATTTCTATTCTGGTACTGACGAGTTGCACAATTCGAACTTGCAAATGTTCCTGAAGCGATAACCCACGAGATTGGAAATACAGAAGCCGAAAGCTGTCCAAGATTCGCAATTGATTGGCAAGATTCGTGCTACTACGTTTTACACAGAATGATACACCGCTTTCACTTTCGTTTCCTTGCCCGCACCATATTTAGCTATTATTCTTTCCTAACAATTTATGCCAGCAAGGTCGTCGCTCATTTATAACTATGTAATGCGTTAATACGCTGGCTTAAGAGTGAAAACCCATTAAAATACGAGCCAAGCAAGTAACATTAATTTCGCCAGCAATAACTTGCGATTATTTAGCCAAATCTCAGATGGTCGTTTAGAATTAATTTTTATGTTAATACAACTGGATCAAAATCACAATATCTTTAAATGACAGAGGGCGTACTCAATTGTCAGCATTGTGACGTATGTATCTGCATGTAAACTGACCAATCGACATTATGGTTACTAGAGCCATAAACTTATACAAGCATCGAGACACGTCCACGTCTCTCACATTGTTTAATTGAACAATGCGTTCCACTTGTGCTTGTTCAAAGATCGTCGCGTACACTCCTCTCTATTCTTAGTGCACTCGGTACACAAGTAAACGACAATCTGTCCACTGTCGCTGTACCCAAGCTCCAGATACCATGGCCGAAATAGAGCAGGCCTAAAATAGACGAGCATTGGCTGCGAATGACCCTCGATTATGGAAACGAAGGCGAACGTACGAAAACATAAAAGAACTTAAAAAAAAAAAAAGAAATAGAGACAAACCACAACAATAAGGACAAAACATACTAAAGGTCAGGGAATGTATTACCCTGACACCCTACCATTTGGCATCCCTGAGTGCCCTGATTATTATTGACCCGCTCGCAGCTCAGCTTGGAAAAAAAAAAGCTTATAGGCTTAAGTAAGGATGAAGAAGTTTGCTGCAGAAGGGTAGTAAAGGAATAAAAGCATTGTCAGTTTTGCTTTGTCGAATAATTATTTTGACATTGAGGTAATCAGGCAGGCGGACAGTCGACAGTTAAAAAATGGCACGTCTGATGGACGATTTTTGGTATGAAGTCAAGAATGACGGAGAAAGATGTCGTTGCATTGAAAACGACTATGTATATGAATGTTGTTAGTTTTCGACCTTGGCGAATCACGAATCATTATGCATTTCTGTATAACATAAGATACTCAAGGTCGTAATTATGTAAAGTTATATATACATATATGAGAAACGCACCTCGGTCACGATATTTTATTCCATCGAACACCAGAGGACATTTATCAAGTGCAGTTTACTGCAGTTTTTTTTTATTGTCAATCTGTCGCGAGAACAGGAAATTTTCCGATCGCTCATTGCCATACGAACGTAAAGGTCGACGATTTTTCACGAACTTTTTATTCTTCCTGAAAAGATACAGAACCAAGCCGGACAATGGCCCCTGCACGCTCTTGCGTAACACACTGGCCGATTGACATTTCCAACGGAAGCGTTTTCAATGCGCTGCGATTTTCAAACGGCGACGACTAACCCAATTTAATCGACTGTTCTTTTTATACGGATACATACAGACTGCATGAGGATTGTTAATTATATTAAAAAAGAATTTATATTCTTGACCTTTGACATTACATCATAAAACACGGGTCATTCATATTTAGAGTTAATTAGAGGACGAATTACGCAATCCTTAAAATCACATTAGTCTTGGGTTTCCTATAATAACCGTAACGATTACGTTACTCGTCAAGTCACGAGATACTCAAACGAAAAAAAAAAGAAGCAAAACACGTTACGGCAATTTCATGAAAATTTGACGATGAATTGACGACTCGAGTTTGCATAGTCATCTAACGAAGTGTGAACGTCATCGCTTGGCGAACCGAAAGTGTTAACTCTGGCAGAATTAATAATAATAAAAAAAAAATTATAGTCCCACCGACCGACCTCTTGATAACAATTAGATAATCGAGCAAAAGCATCGCGTGTACCCTATCACGATGATTTTGAAAAAACATCATTTCGCGCCAGTACGCCAACTATCATCAAACACTCATGATACGTCATCGAGTACCAAAATATATCGTACACGTACATTATTGGCCTCCGACAGCCATTTTAAAAGCCTTAAAAAAAAATCTAACGATTCCAACTATAAGCGCACGTTGAAGAAGCTCGATGATTCTTTCTGTCATCAAAAGTATAATAAGTCGAAGTATGACTGACGAAGTACTCAAAACTGAATATCTATCTGAAAGTTCGAGTATTAGAGAAAAATATTCATATGCATACGTGAAATCCATATATGCATTGAAAACGGTGTACTTGTCTCACTCAATGATGATACGCGATCAAATGAAAGACTTTGTGAGACTTGCGTATAAATATAGAAATGATTACAGAGCGCATAGTTATTCCCACTTACACTTTCGATTCCTTATATCCAAGTACCAATTCAAAATCCCAACTAGAATCCCACGAAGTGGTCGAGCAACTTTCGAGTATCGAGTCTCACGCGCTGTCTGGTGTACTATTGAGATGCTCCATATATAAACGTCATTCGTTTTCAATGACTAAAGACGTACAAATGAGATAAGACCTTATCAGTCGAGCGATAAGAGTCATTAAAATCAAACGGTTCACAGTCGCAACTAAATAAACAAGGAGAATCCCAGTGTTTCGAAAATCGGACTACTGCAAGGTAAATCAAGGCCGCCGATAAAGAATGAATGACTGATAAGAATGATAAAAAAAAATGTCTGTCGTACGTAAAGCAGATAATGGATAAAGCGTGAAGTAACCGTGCGAAGACGTCATCTAATCCAGACACCCTATATACAGAGTACAGTGTAATTTTTACACGCTCTAGCAGAGTAACATACGTGCCATGTGCGTGCACCCTAACGTGTGGGTATACAAGTACGCATACGAATGCGTGTACACATGTGGCGAGTCAAGTCGGTGCTGGTGTGTACAAGCTATTAGCAAACCGTCTCCTTTAATGGCGAACGTTCTGAGTCACTCAACGTCGAGCGCGTAAATAAACCAAACGATTGTCTTTTAAAGCGCGTTCAGAGCGAGCGACTCCTGAAAAGTTGATCGCCAATGATCAACCGTAATCTTTATGATGCTGTTGACCTAACTCGACCTCAAGTTTTAATTGAACACCATAGACTTCTTCGTTCCAGTGTTAATCAACCAACCAGATACCGTTAATCAGTTTTCGCGAAAGCAATTAACAAACTGTCGCTACCGCTAGATTCGTCTTGTCGTTAAATCCAGTTATGAGATTTGCAGTAATTAATTAAGAAACTATCTCAAGCTCCTCCGTGAATACTTTATAGCTGACAGGGATCTTCAAACAGTCTGCATTGTACAGACGCATATGCATGAAGAGTTCTTGGCGACACGTGTCGTATGGGGGTTTACAGTGAATAATATTGATTGTAGTACAGTTAACGCTCGAGCACGAGTATACATGAAGCGGCCGAGAATACAAGACAATTAGAGCATTGAGGATAGTCCACTTTTACGTAGGATTCCTTTCCTTTACTTATACCGGGTGAGTCTTGTAAAAAAGATACGTGGTCTTACGCGGTGCTTATGCAGTTTCAATAATTTGTATCAGTCTTGTCGCTGACTGGTTACATACTTTTATTTCCAATGGACGATCCCATTAACGGTCTTCGCAAGGATGCGTCGGTCGGGACGATAAATCGACTCGGTTAACTTGGCGTGTAATTCCTTAAAAAGAAAACACGGCAATGCGACACGGGCTGACAGTCGTTCAATTGAGAATGGACCGTACGTACATACGTACCAGTACTGTTGCGATACTGACACAGTTTACGATGAAAGATGCGAATTGATTCGTCAGCCTATGCGTGCAAACCCTTTTATTAATTAAGGAAGAACCTTAACTACGTCATCGCGAAGGCCCTTTTGGATTGTGAAGAAATTTAAAAAAATATATATATATCCACACCTATATATCGTCCACAGCGTTTTCTCTCCACGTGCCAAGTAGCGCCCACGTGAAAAAAAAAATATAAAAAAGATTCAAACGCAACTTTCGAGGACGTTGCAGAAAGGATTCAAGAGGTCGGATGTAGATTGCGTCAATGGAAATACGTCCAAGATGATTTTATCTGGATGAAGTAGATAAATTTTCCTAGTATCTTCTCTAGATGAAAGTCCACTGAAGCTTATTATAATAATAACTTGACTACGTCGATGGCATGACAAACGTCAAATGTAACAGGTATGGCTAAACTGAATAGCCCTGTAGATCTATAAGTAAATGTAGTAACGGGTGTCTACGTATATCACAAGCAGTATAACTTCGACTACCTTAAGTCACGCACAAATAAACCTACCATGAAATCACTGACCTCGTAGTTCACTGCTAGTTCATTGTGAATCAATCACTTGGTTAAACGCAAGAGTATTGATTGTTTATCGATTTTTAAAATTACTCTGCTGTTTTTAGTCCGAACGTTACTTCTGCTCAAGAACAATCATCCTTGTTACCAGTTGCATAGGAGTTTTGTATGTACAATACAAAAATTACTAGAAAGAAATGTTTCTTCTGATTTCTCCTTCAGGTTACCGATGAACCATTGTGTTTAATATACCGCGCGTGAGATAATTCTGAGTCCCTTCCATCTTGTTTTTTTGTTTACGTCAAAAATTTCCTGTGA
Source organism: Hartigia nigra (assembly GCA_031001745.1). Classification (NCBI taxonomy): domain Eukaryota; kingdom Metazoa; phylum Arthropoda; class Insecta; order Hymenoptera; family Cephidae; genus Hartigia; species Hartigia nigra. Next base: position 1,907,009 of record JARPRG010000274.1, read on the forward strand.
CGTGCGGATACTTCGTATTAACGCAACACCTCGTTAGTCTGTTATAATCAATAGTGTAGTTTCTCTTATTTATGCAAACAATTAGTATAGTTAATTGCTAATATTTAAATAATATATTTTAACAGATGCAAAGTTCAGTATACCCTGATTGAAATATAGAAATTGTAGCAAGGATTCAATTTGATACCGATACAGGTGAAACATTTCAATGAAGACGTATACAATATTAAAATGTCGAACTTATCTGTAGGCTTATCGAAATCGAAAGGAATGGACAGCCTACGCGATAGAAATCTTGATAAGATATGTATTGCCTTGATTGAATCATTCTTTAAATATCCCGCGAATTCCGCCTTTGTTAACATCCTGACATTCGTTTCACCTGGGTTGCATTGTCAAGACTCTTTAAACTGAACTCGGCTCACAGCGCTGAGAAATAGGGAAAAGAGATGGAAAAAAAGGAACGAAGAAAGAAATCACAACAGCGTTTAAATCCCAGTCGTCGGTTAAGAATACTCTGGTGAAAGGAAGTTCCTCCATTACCGGTCGAGAATCAAATATTCAGAGAGACGTTCCATGAACGTCGAAAATTACGTGGGTTAATACCGTGTACCATTATGGGGTACAGACACATATCTTTATTAGTACGTTTTGCCTCCTTGTTCTCCCGTGACAAAACCGCCAACGCATCTTGAACTCGTTTCGAACCTCACAGAGTGGACGGTAGAACCATGCGCGAACATGTTACGGTTAGGAGGTTAACTTCAGGAAGGGTCGGGATTTTCGCGTGGGGCTATAGTCACTGTCGCTGGTACATAGAAACGATATCCCGAATATGGAAAGGTCGCCGGGCGCGAATCGAACGAAAAACCGGTTGAAGCCGGTGATGGCGTTCGCTAGCCCACGCGTTATCCTCAGAGAGGGATCTGGGAGTTGTGAGAAAATTGTGAAAAATGTCTGACAAGCCTTAGTCTCTTTGGACAGAGATTAAGTGTAAGGATTAGTGTAAAGAATACTATTTTTTTTCCTCTTTACTCACCATCAGTTCTTTTGATATTTATGCTGGTGCCCATCTTGATCTCAAACATGTCGTGGTCCATGGTCATTTAATCAATTTCGCACACGACACACCATAAAATGCCCGGTTCTTCGCGGGATAATGATTCGTTTCAATGATTTTCCTTGGTACGGTTGTGATTCACGGAGCTCCTGGAACGGCTTCCCGGTACTCGTTCACTTCGGCACGCTTCGTTCGAGAGTTGACAGTTACGAATCCGTTCGCATTCAAAATCCCCTGGTCGAGACGTGCGCCAATATTTTCTTCAGGGAATCCGATTTACTAGGCACGCCCGTTTTAACGTTGCTGCGTGACACCAGCGTGTTGTGCGAATCGTCTGGCGTCCCTTCGATAATTTGTACGCACTCGAAAACGATCGGCGGCTTCGTGATCACATTGAAAATCCTTAGATTTCGCGAGGAGACGTTGGGTTTTGAGCCGGGATACACTGCCAGTGTCCGTTATTGACAACGGAAAGACTACGAGCGCCAGTTCTCGGTGGCCTGCGACCGGGACGCCATCTACCGTTAGTTTTAAGCATTCGTTAACGGACAGTTTGGTTTGAATTTATGTACAGTGCTGCCACCTTGATAGCCTTGAAAATGTAGGAAACTTGAAACTGAATTTCATACTGTTTTACCGAGACATCGTGATACTTTGCCGACTGTTCTTTGAATACAATTTTTTGAACAGCGTGATATCAGGATTGATTAGAATTATTTATTTGCTTGATTACAAGAGGATATTTAATTACTGACACTGTTTTTACGTTCTTTCATGGATGGCGGTAGTAGTTGACGATGGGACATCAACTGTTTCATTAATATTTTGCATTTCTCCTTATTGACATTACCATCGTATGTCATTAAATATTTATTTAATTCCCTCCAACTGAAAGAAACGTAATCGGGTAATAAATAAACGTAAGTTACACGTATACTTTGCAATTTCGTTTTATCAACTGTTGTACGTCTCACCAGTGCTGCTGCCATTTTTGTGATTCCGACGTCAGTAGAATTCCAGCCTTCTTGCATTTGTAGACCTAAAGAAAATCGAGAGCAGCAAGATAAATCGTTATAGCTCGACCAAATTCTTTGAAAACAATTTTATACCAACCTCTAGAGCACGTTCCACGACCTCTCTCTCCAAACCTGAACTTTTCGCCACGGAATGCGCGAAGCTGCAGGTTGCTGTTCCAGGAATCACACGATAGAGAAAAACGAGCGAGCCATCCTCGTTCACGACGTACTCGAATGTCTAGATAATAGTTAGAGAGAACAATAGAAAAAAAAAAAAATGACGGCAACAATAACAACTTTAACAAGTTAAAAAAAGATCGAGTCGCCATCGAAAGTGCACGTACTTGTTTCTCTACCAATGAACATTGCGGTACGAAATCCACGACACGATGAATGTGCGTTGCGACAAGTACATGTGGGCAATTTGATCCTCTTTCTATGAAGTTGCTCAGTACGCTAGCTAATAAAGCCAGACCATCTGTTTCCAAGGTGCCTTTACCAAATTCATCCATTATTACCAAAGAATTAGACGTGGATGAACGTAGAGCCATATTTGTCTATAGAAACAATTTAATAATTGTCAACCTTTTTTTTTACCTTTCTCTTATCATTTTTAACAAACCTGTCTCAGATCTATAAGAAAAGAACTAGCATTCAGAGCAGTACTTTCGATTGACAGAATTCTTGTTAACAAATGAGTGACTATGCCAATGGTGGCGGATTCAGCTGGAACATAAGAGCCTATGTGTGCCATAAACACTATCAGGGCTACCTGTTTTAGATAGATTGTCTTTCCACTAGAATTTGGTCCAGTCAGAATCTTCATTCTGCTCGAATCTTCTCCGAAGTCTGTGTCATTAGGCACGAATGTAATAAGACGTTCCATCAGTGGATGACGACCTTGTTTTATTGACAGTATTGGGGTCTCTACCATTTTTGGTCTTACGTAATTAAAATCTTGAGCTACCATGGCTAGAGATATTAATCTGAAATTATAAAGATAAACATATCGATATAATCGAATCGAATAAATTCACTCTGTATCATTTATATGCATAATAAATAAAGGCTGTGTTACATACGTGTCCAATTCGGCACAGTATTGAATGACATTAATGACAGGACTGACATGTTTATTTATGTAGCGAATCAATTTCGACATAATCTGACTCTCACGGTTAATTATCTTCAAGAATATATCACCTACTGTATCATCGAGTTCTAAAGATAATTCGCAAGTATAAATAATTCATGGCCCATAGGATTATTTTTATTCTTTCCTTTTTTAAAACTGCAATTTCGCATTTTACCTCGGGCACCGTTGCTCTTGTAATGACGGATACCATTTACGACGAATTTGAATTCCAAACCAGGAATCTCGTGATCCTCTGGTGGCGAATCGATCCATTCGGTTATGGCCAACACGTAGCAAATGTCAGGAACGTAAATCATTCTACAACCGAGTACAGATTTTGGCAAAGTGTTCATATCCTTCTCGCCCATTAAGGTAAGAAGCTGCGGTAGTCTGCTTCGTTGATGATTCACTGTGTTATTTTAATCAAGCGTTATCGGCCGTCGTTAATTCATTCAATTGAAAACAAAATTGATTTACTTACATTCGTCCAATTTTGGATCGACTCCAGGATTAACGGAGAATTTATTTTTCTGTTTAACCCCATCGAAATCTACTACGTATTTAATAAAGTATTTTAGATTGTGCATCTCGTTCGTAATGCTGTCGGTAATCTTCGAAAAGAGCGCAACTTTGCTTCGGCAGTTTCCGCAGATTTCACCGATGCAAATCACATTCGATATCGTCTAATCAAATGAAAATCGTTAAATAATTTATTTCTAATAAATAACGATCAGACCTTACCTTGTACAGTTTATTCCAATCAGTAGCTGTAGCTTGTGAAGCCGACTGTCGGTCAAGAATATTTTTACTCAAAGGATACACGTGTCTTAGACATGATTTCAAATTTTCTATGATATCCAGATTATTCGAATCGAGACAATAATCGATCATGTTGAATCTCTCGTTTAGTGTATCGATATTCCTTGTCGGATGCCTCAAGAGTTTCCTAAGATACAAATGAAATATAATATTCTAAATAAACTTTGTGTTTTACCAACCAAATCTACCGCACTTGCCACAAATATTGAACTCCTGATCGTGACTGACAACGATTAAGAATACTGTACAGGCTAAGACCTTCCTGATTCTGCAAGTAGTTGCCAAATTTGAATAAACTCGGATGATAACGTGGCTGAACGATTTGTAATCCATTGTAAGAATCGTCGTCCACCATGACGGCGTCTTTTCTACGTGACAATTATTCGTCGTAAAATGATTGAGTAAATATGCTTGAAGCAAGTACACTCACAAGGAAATATAATTAATATGAAGATACTGTGCGTTTGTATCGCTCTTGAGCGCCAATCCAGCCCAGTTCTTATCAAGATATCTTAACAGTAATCCAATTGCGTGAATCATGACAATGCACTTGAAGTTGAGCACAGAGTTGAGAAAAATGATCCTTTCGTCGTTGGTGACGTCGGACGGTTCGCAGACAAGTCGAAGACAGTGAACACGACTGCGACAGATTTCGTAATTATTTTCTTTCTTGGGCATGATCTTTAGAACGACTTGGGAAGATCTACTGATCGCTGATGAACTCTGGCTATTTGTTTCTTGCTCTTCCTCCATGTTCTTTGTAACTATAAGTCGTTTGATGACATTGAAGAAATTATCAGAGACGCCCATTAGCGTGACGACGTATCGTGGCTGACATTGTCTGTATAAAGTCTTTGTGATCTTGAAATCAGGATTCCCATCGATTATGTCTTCCATCACGAATAATTCAGACGTTACTACGTCGTAGTATGCTGCGCCAAGATGATTCTTTTGGTAGATCATGGCTAAAATTATCTAATTTTTGTAAGAGAATCGTCAAAGTACGTGAATGAATTTACAAGGAAGAATCTAATTCGTGTATAATTATTGATTTTTATAACCTCATTTTCATTTTCGTTCGAATTACAACTAATTTTCTCTGTTATATTTGGATTTTGCGTAACGTCCGTTCTTCCAATTTCTTCTTTCGAATTTGCCGCGCATTCCTCCTCCTCCGAACTGTCCTCGGACAGTATTGCCTCGAAAAGACCAGTCAATCTTTTGGCGTATAATAATATCAAGAGAGTCATTAAATACATACCGATAACAGCAATAAAGCAATTTTAATTACTTAAATTTCTTCATAACAATCGTACAATAGTCAAATAATACTTACGCAGAGGAATTTTCTTCGTATTCGTCAGTTTCTAAATTACTGCTCGAAGTCTTGGGTTCGTTAGATAAATTTTTCTTTGAAATCCCCTTATTATCCATACTAAACGAATTTTTCTTAATTACAACACTACTGTACAATAAAGAAAACAATAATGCGCAACAACCATTCTTCAACTACCAGTTATTACGATCGAGTCATACGAACGCAACCACGCTAGTCAAATGTCTACTCAAATAAAATTCAATTAGTATAATAATAATCACTGAATAAATATCTAAAGGAGTATCGAAGCGTAAAAATTATTTTAAAAATACCTATAATAATTTGTAACAACATTTCCGTTTATTTGATTACGTTACATGATGAGCAAATATCGTTGTCCGTTTGTTCCCTGTACATAATTACAATACACCTATATCTATATAAAATGTTTCTAAACCTCTTGGGGGGGGAAGAAAAAAAGAAAACATATCCGATAACATTTACCAATACGAAGCGTCGCTTCAATTCTTGTTATGTATAATTCGTTGTGATGTAATTACATTTTCTCTACGCTAACGATCTTTGATTGGACGGTTTTTTTAATACTTATTCGTAAAGCGGAAATAAGTAGAAGACAGAGGGACGTCGGCTTCGGCGTCGTACACGGAACACATTTGGTTAGGAGTTAGGATGAGTTTATAAAGTTATGCAACATGAATATACTCACTTACTCATAGTCATACAATATCGGAACGTCGTTACAGCTATATATAATCATTCATTAGTTACGATTGATCGTTAGTGGAGGCAAAACATAAGAAGAAACAAGGCAACTGTATACCCCATTTCCTGTGTCTAACCTCTTAATATTAATTAGCTAAATTTAACAGAACAATTAAAACGATATTACATCTATATTACATTTTGTCCTTTGTGTAAAAAATAATTATAAAGATAATTTGTGTGTGTGTGTGTGTGTGTGTGTCTGTGCGCGTGTCTGTGTGGGTCTGTGTGTGTGTGTGTATAATATGGGTATAATGAATTCTGCTTATGTACTATTATTATATACGTATACAGGATTTCGATAATTTCTCTAAATGACTAATTATAGATACATCGATCGAGTCTAGGTCTACACGTAACTGTCGTTAATGCCTTAACTGGGAATAGGCGGAGAGGACTGTGGATTGAAAGAAATTGGCCGGTAGCTCTTCTCTCTGACAAATGGCTGAATTCCATTGAGCATCAAGCCATTCAAAGGATTCCGTTCCTGCTTGATGGCCTCCAAGGGAATCTCATCCTCGGAGCTGACAGCGTCCTCGCTTCTTGCTGGGCTGGCGGACCTGGTTAACGTTTTCTTACACTCTCTATCCCAATCATTTATATGTATAGACAAAAACATGTGTTTTTTCTTTCTTCTTACATTTCATAAAAATCCCTCCAATTATTTTTTATCTTTCATTCTCGTTTCACCGCATTTTCTCCATATCGTACCACCAGGTACAAGATACAATAGTACAGCTACGCGAATCCCAAAAGGCGTAGTTAGAAGCGCGCGCTTGCCTTATATATCTTTATAATGCTTTCTCTCTATCGTTTTGTTTTAATGAAGCGTTGTTAGATGACTAGAGGTGTTAAGACTATTTACTTTGTTTTTTTTGTTTTACGCCCACCTTTAAAACCTGCGTGAAATCAAAAAATCGAAAGCCAAATATTAACAGGTATGTTCACCAGGAGACTTATGGATATAAGGGTGATTAAGGGCGAGGGGGGGGGTTTTGAAAATACAGCGGAAAGTATTATCGCTTAAATAATACTGCTAATCATATGGAAGCGAGCGGGGGTTGTCGAGGGCTGTTTGTTAATAGTACTGCCGTTCGATTTTCTACAAAGAAAAAGAAAAAATATATACGTCGCCTTAGAGTTAATCCCAAAAGTTCCAAACAATATATATCCTTAAATATTTGGAGCATAAGTTTTTAATGATCGTCATTGAGAGAGAAAAAAAAAGAATAAATATTCATTTTTAATCATACATGTAATATCCATATGGAATCCATTCATGCACATGCGTATAGCATTAACGTACTTTAACTTCAGTGCCAATTTTCTGGAGCATTCTTTAATTAACCTCGCACTATGGATTCAAGCTGCGTTCAGGGCAATTAATGATATCATACTGCGATCGTACCTAGATCGAAGTGGCTTATTCTTGTTTCCGGTTTGTCTAGAATGTGGTCTGGTGTTCGGCTGCGAAAGTTCACTGTCGCTACTCGCAAGGGACGACCTGGCAGCTACAGCACCGTGGGCAAAGTCCTTCCTGTTGTACGAGAAACTGATTATTACCAAGTAATATCATTATAGTTTGCTGTATTATATGTAATATATATATATGGGGATAGAGGAAGTTCCCGCATGCGCGAGCCCCGCGGCGCGTACGTGTACCGTTAGCGTAATCGTATTAAATAGAAGCGTGAAGCACGCGCTTTGTAAAAGTGAATGAAACTGCTTGGCTAGCTGGGAAGACGATAGACGAGTAACGTTAACGAAGCATTGTTAACAAAGTTGTTATAAATGTAGTGTAAAACCGATAATTAGGACCGAAGACATTTATGTTACAGTGGTAATTGGTGTTTAGAACTATTAGAAGTTACAGCTCAGACTGTACTCTGGATGTAATAGTATAGTGGCTCCACCTGTAGTTATCCGATCTTGGAGTGCCGTTTGGATTGATTGGTTTGCCAATATGAACGTTTGCGTCGATGAAGACTGGACTGCTCTTGGGAATATCGTAGACGACCTTAGGATGAACGGTGGTATGCTTGTAGTCTATGTGAGATGAATTTTCAGGTGCCCAATCGTAGTATCGTGGTCGGTAATCTTTGTATTCACGCTGCTGCTGCTG
>JARPRG010000274.1:1932727-1979391 GCA_031001745.1 Hartigia nigra
CGCTCACTGTCGAGATTTTTTACAAGATTCGATTCTCCGTTCTGTAATGATTGAAAATAGATACATAACTAGTCACAGTTATCCATACAATAGTCTATATCTATATATACCCATCGAGAGTCATTTCGTCATTACAGTCTATATCGCCTTGCCCCAATTTATTCGTTAAGCACTTTACCTTCATTGGCTATTTCCATGGTGATCGGTCGAATTACAAAAACCATTTCGTCAAGTGCCTCAAGGGGAGGATGAATATTTTCCGTACTCCCTGAGAAAGAAGCAGTATCCTAAAAGAGTATATTGAAACTAGGTGGGAATATAGATAGAATTCTCTCTTATCCGACCCCCTCCTCACCCCTCCTCATAGATCCATTGCATTAGTCCATTCGACAAATCAATTATTTTACTCGCGACCTTATACCAACTGATTTCGGATTTTCCAGATATCCGAGAACGCAGTCGTATTTACGTTAAAGTCCGCTGGCTACGATAATATTTTTACAATTAATTAACTGCTAATTGGACAGAACTGAAACACGCTCAGCCGTGACGAACGCTTATTTCCAGGTTCGGGGGCGCAGATCCCTGCAGTCACATACGTACATACATACCGTGCTACGCATGACTTTGTACAGAATGTTGATACAGTCTTGTGAACTTGTCATAAGTAAAATACGTAGAAAGGTGTTCTGGTTAATAATAATTCAATAAACGGCTAACGAAGTAACGCCGTGAAATTGAGTAACGTCGTAGTTTGACTCATAAAGGTCTTGATGTATCTGACTTTCTCGTTATTCTGTTTTTTTGTATTAAAATCTACGAGGGATAGCTGGGAAATTATTACATCGCGTTCGGGCTTATGGATCTCGATAGAACCGTTAATCAAATGTCGACACGTTGCATTATTTTCCTTGATAGCCGGGCCAAGAGGTCGAGCCCGTGAGGCTTTTTAGGGCTGAAAACACTCGAGGGAGGGAAAGAATAGAATAACAAGACTTTAAATGATATTCCAAGAGAGTTAAGTGCTGAAAGGGTTGCGTCTAAAACCTTTCGTAAAAAATGAAAGATAAAAGACAAAAAATATTATGAAAAAAAAATGTTCTAGTTCCAGAATAGTACAGTAGTATGTGCGTGTGTGTGTGTATATATTAGTTTATTATATTATTAATTTATATTTATGTTATTAGTTTATTATAGTATTATTTACCAAACTTATTCTAGTTTATTACAGTATTATTTATATGTATATTATGCATTACTGTGTTTCTCTTTCTGTTATATATAGAATCGAACAATTGGCCTTTACTACTCTCTTTGCCGTTAATGCATCACGGAAACAGCCTCTTAGTCGGCACGTACGACGTCGAATAATTAAGATGGTATCGCGAGCCAGGCAAATATAAACGTGATCGAGTCACGCGATTTCCAACGGCGAGGAAAGCGCAGTCGTCCATTTGGCTGGCCGATGACAAGCCGACGTCGGCGCCGGGACGCGAACTGCCGCTGACTAGAATCCTGTGAAACGAATAGTCGCGGTCAAATGAATTATACCGATTACACTGATTCCGAGAAAATTGTTCGTTCACTCGGAATGGCAGTAAGGATCGATTTCAATTAACACTTACGCGAGTATTACTCAGGCTTCTCTGGTTCCTCTTAGTCGCGGCATTAACGCTCAAGGGATCAAGTGCAGCTAGGAATTACAGTAATAAGAAATTCAAACGTTCCTTTCGCGTTAAAGTATTATACATATATCAAGGAAACCCTTTTAGGATTGAAATCAAACTAGTATCATACGTAATAAGTCAGTATGAATTTTTATCATAATTTTATCGTAGTTCAATGTTATTGTTATATATTATACTAAATATCTTCTATTGTCAAAGGTTAACTTTTGTTCATGGTATGAAGTTTCGCTCGATTGTATCTCTGAGATGGATTTATCCGAATATTCGCAAATTTCGGTGCGCTTCAGAAATTCGGTACGTAGTCAATCGTGAGCAATCGAATTTAGCCACTGGAATTTGGCAATTCACGCAGAAGAATCGTCCGGAGGATCGTGCCGAAGGGAATGGTTATTTTCATCCTGTAGCTCGTACGGAACAGAGGTTTTACTAAGTTGGCGCGAAGGTGAAAAACGTCGACTAATCCGGACACGGGAATTTAAAGTATCCGGAAGCCTATGACGAAAACCTTTCCGGAGCAGTGGCGACTCCTAGCACCGTGAAAACGAAATTGACTGACACTTCGATGATCAAAATCATCCGGAAGGGCTTTCGTCTGGTTGAATTTGGCGACAGAATCAACCGACTAAGAACGCTTACAGAATTCATTCTGAACTTTGGAAATTTTTCAATAATTTGAATAATCGCAATTTCACATCTACCGGCTCGAGATATGTAATAAAAAATTTTTTAAAGCACAACTTCACTTAGTGAACCATCGCTGTTCTTGATAGCTTTTACGAATAATTACGTGAAAGCTTATATAATATATCGATTGAATGCAGTACAGCGAACAATGAAGAAATATGTCTATTAATCAAATCTAATAATCGTACAGGACACAGGGAGAGTCGATAAATCGTGCGAGACGTCTGTCGCAAATTAATTGAATATCAATCAATGATGACGCACGTCAAACGAGGCTTGAAAAAGATTCAAGAGAGTCCAGGACGTCCGTAGCTATCATATGTTGCACGTGAAATGTGGACATGTATATATATACGCACTCTATAGCCCAATATAAATTACTACTGAAAGATAATTATTTAATAAACAATTCGCAATCCGCAACACCTCGACGATGAAATATTCTCGTAAAACTTTATAGATATCCTGCAGGATGAAAAGATGTGACATTTTAACAACTTTTGGGATATCGTATTTCACGGATTATAAGTTATTCATCTTATAACGTGTCAATAGTCAGAACGACGAAAACGCCTGAGAGAGTAAATATCCTTTATGGGTGCCAAAACTTTATAGCGTTCTCAAAAGAAAAAAATGGGAAAAACATCGTCCTTCTCCCACGAATACGTTATCGCATCAGAAAATAAAATTTCACAACCGTTACACGACATGTTTATTTGCGCACGTTACGAAGGCATAAAGTGCAGAAGAAAAATGTAGATATAAATACATACGTCTCTGCGCCAAGCATCCCAGGGAAAATAATGTATTGGATTGTTTCTCTGGTAGAGATGAGTTCTCGTAGATTTACCGTATTTTTATAACGCATCGGAATACTCGTCGAATCACGTAACCTCTTCAGGTAATGTCCCTAGACTCTTATTCAATGTATTTTTATAGTACGTACGTTGGAGGATGCGAGGAATCCTAGTTTATTATCGGATTTTAGTGAGATATACTGCTTTTACATAGAGAGCGTAATGTATTGCATTAAGTAATGTCACGCTTCGACGTTCCCTTTCATTTTTTGGCTATCCGTCTCTTTTATTTCCACTGTCTTTGCGTATGGACTTTAGCACAGTTCGTATTGAGAATCACGGAAATTTTCATTACACTCAATATCTTGTAAAAAATACTATTATTTCTCTCCTGGTACCGATCTTTATTCGTTTGACAATATCCATGCAGGAACTTTCTTAAATTCATCTTAAATTCTTGAATAGAATGCCAAGGTTCATTCGATTTGATATTCGGCAAGAATAAGAGTGGGAAATCTTGACGTATGTATCTACACATATTGATATATATGATTTGAGTTAGATATCCCAGCAGAAACCCATGCCAATCGATAACTCACATCAAAACACAGAGGACAAGTGTCTCTACAATACCGATCCTTTGGATGCTGTGTAGTGCTCCGGAGCTCTTCAGATATATTCTAATATATTGAATTTTTCTAGTGTACTATGTACGTCTTTACTTACATATCTCGATTCGCACGAGGAACGATTCGGGTTTTCCATTTCCAAGAGCACTAAATTGGGTATTTCTCACGTTACACTTGAAACGTTGTCACATTGTCTATGCATTAGCGCGAAAGGATATGCACTTTTCTGTACGATGCATAAGACCGAGTAGTGGAGAGTTTAAAATAATTCAAAAAAGGTTATTTTTCCATTTTTTTTTTTTACCGTATCACCGTCAGAGATATCGGGTCTGAGAAGAACCGAGGAAGCAGACAAAGAGGAAACTATTCTTCAAGGAACGACCCAGCACAGAGATAGTATAAGATAGTCGGGATCTCGTAAAATAAATATTATTCGTTCAGATTATGGTTTGAAGCTCGCCGGCAAAGTGCCTCCATTACGACAACGGGCGTCATACTGCGTCGTACGTCTTGTGTCCCCCCGGCGTGGTAGCAGCACCCTTTTCACTGTCAACTCAATGACATTCTAGGTATGTTACACCCAATGAGATATTCGTAGTTTATTTTATAGCGTGGTTAAATTTAATTAAGCTCAACTCCATTTGAAGCACTGACAACAAGGAATGTACATACGTTTCACCCGGAATGACAGTAACAACTAAAGGTACGTGAAAAGGAAAAAAGAGACAAATCTGATCGGGCAAAGACAGATGAGCCATATTGATTATGATGGTGAGAGCAGAGAGCGGATGCAGAGCCAGTACTTAAAATCCAACGAGAGACTGATTTAATTTATAGGACAATTCGTTTAACCAGATGCAGATTGCATTTGATGCATTTTGCATTAGTCGAGGGACTGTACTCCACTCTTTCATGTAGATCATTTCGTATAGTTCCCACCTCTACATTCTTCGCCCACTTCGTTTATACGTCAACTGACTTATAAACAACTTTTTAATGAATTGACAACGTGACGTATACGTCGCACGGGGTGTACGTATTTATGTATATATATATTTTTTATTTCACTGCACGTATTCCCTGACCGCACTTTATGACTGCACGTATACCGTCAATCTTGACGATAACGATTCGCAGAAAAATGCTGACAAATTTTCAGCTGAAAATAAAAAATGGTGGGAAAAGGGTCGCATCGTTCGAAACCAGTCGACGAGTTTTATTCGTTAATACCGTAACGCATACTGCTGCTGCTGCATCGATCTCTACGCGCGGATAAAGGGTTTAAATGCAAGGGCGTGTGCCTATCCTGCATGAAAGGTAACAGTCATTTAGGTATAACGATATATATATATGAAATTATTCATTTAATTGTGTATCTCTATTTTTCTAAGAATTATGTAAATCTGTTACTTTTCCTTCTGGATTAAATCTGTTTTACTTAGCACAGGTTAATGCTAATTCTAAGAAGATGGCGTAATTGATGTCTACTGATAAAGAGGAGATCAACGTTTCATTTATGTAATGCATTATCCTCAGCCTTGGATTCTGAGTATTGTATATAGATATAGCGTTGCTGGTATTACATAAAATGAACATAGGTGTCTCATGGCTGTTTTTCGTTGTTGTTAATTTAATTCGGAATTGCGTGCACATTCTTCTTGTATTCTGTTTTGAACGCGTGAGTAGAATTGATATGAAGCTGCCAGCAAGGGGGAATAAAATTATTCAACTGTTGCTGCGGTTGTTATTGGGAAACTCACGGTTATAGAAGGGTAAATATTGTTTGTGTTTTATTGTTTTACGAGGGGAAAGAACGGCTGGAATATAAGCGTCGACTAATGAATATACAATTTAGAATCAGCTTTGTGGAAATAATATTCGCGAGAGCGTCACAGGGGTGAAAAAAACTCTTATGTTGTGAATTAAAAAAAAGGTTTTATGCTTTTTTTTCTATAAAGAAAATAAATACTGCTGTACAATTTTTCTGTACGATATTCTTTCACTTTTTTATGACCCTCACGCGTTCCGAATTTGCATGAGAAAAATCATAAAGCAAGTTGTACGTCAAGCTATCTTTCATGTGAAATTTGGAATATGATATTTTGATTAAGAAAACTGTGCTGCCCTCTGTTGCGTTAAAAAAAACTTACACTATGATTGTGGGAAAAAATCTTTAATCGGTAATCACAAAAATTGCTAAATAATATTTTATTATTATTCTTTCTTGCTAGCTGTGAACTCAATAATTATCTATTTATAGCTCAAAGATTGCATGATTTGTGCGGTAATTTAAGTTTTTATTTATTTTTTTCCTGTCTAACCCCGTCGATTAGGCAGAGTACAGTGTCTATAAAGTTCTGTATATCAACTTCAGAGGTTTTGACAGTAACTTTCGTACCGACGATTAACATCAATTATTGAGAATTAGTGAATGGTGAAGCGTTTTCCGCATATATTTGTTTTAACCTCAAAATATAATTTAAAAGGAAAAGAAAAGGGCAAAGTTGTCGCAGGTTTGAAAAAGAGAGAATTTTTATTTGATATATCGTCGTAATTGAGTATTATCACGTTGTATTAAAAATATATGTACAAACTGAACTTCGCTGCCAAGTTGAAACTTTCGATATAAATATTATTTTCTTAATTATTTCTTGAGCAAGGAAGTACAATGATATCAAAGGACATCGGAGATCATTAAAATACAGTTTTTTAAAAATGCTCTTAAATAGATATTTTTTAAAAATAATAGTAAATACAGATTTATTAATTTTCAATTTATACGTGCTTTTAATTCTTACATTGAGGCATATTTGCTTTTAGCAAAATTACAAGAAAATTTTATTTACAGAAAAAGATGTGAAAGTATCGAGATATCAGATAAATACAAAATCATGGATGTTATATCATGCGAGACTTCGTCTGACGATGAAGATTTTTGTTATACAAATTCAGTTACACAATTAAAGGGTAATATAATTTTTCACACTATTTTTTTGTTGCTATTTATAATATCTTTACTACAATTGTTTTCAGTTTTGAAAGAAAAATCATCCAATGTACGACTTATAACTGGAGACGAAACAAATTCCAAGCATAAAAAGCAGGAAAAAATTATATCTGTAGACGACGTAGACGATATTGTTGATGTTATAGAAGATGCAACTAATGAATTAACAGTGTAAATATCGAGCCGTGTTCCTTCTCCGTCTTATATTTTGAAATAAAAGTTATAGTTATCTTGTCATATAATTAGACATTGCTTTTTTCAGTTTAGAGCCACCACGACGTAGAAGTAGACGGAATACAAAAAAAACAGCAGCAGTACCCGAAGCTCGAGCCAAAATACGAAAATCCAAGAAAAAAAAAGTAATTCTTTTTCATATTTTTATTTCACGTGTTTTATTTCTAAGCCGATACTTATAATAATTTCTGATTGCTTAGAATCGTTGTAACGGAGGGGATTCGGATTTGGAGATAATTTCTGTCAACGATGACGATGTAGTAATATGTGTTGACAGAAATGATAGTTTCTCTATCTCATCGCCCTGTTTAAATACTGTGAATAACGAAGACGATGATTTCCTTATTGACGTGAAAGTTTATTGGCGATATACATCAATCGTCCGATTTGAACTTCAGCAAGTAATAATTCTCCATTAGTACGTATAATCCACGTATGTCCTACAAAGAATACATAAATTTGTCTTTCCAGCATGAATCATTCCAAAAAGTTTTTGAGCACTTTGCAGCACTGGAATCTGTACCTGTAGAGAGTATTGTTATAACGCGAAAGGAATTGCGAATCCATCAAAGTGACAGTCCGGCTTCCATAAATTTATCAGTAATAGATATTCTTGGTAAGTTTATACAATTGCGTTTAATATTTTTAATATTACAGATATATTTGTTTATCAATGTCTTTGTAGAAGGAGGAATTACTGATTTGCAGTCGACCGAACGATCCAAAGATAATGAAAATCTGGATGAGAATATATACAAAATAAAAATACAACTGGCAGATAAGCGAAAGTTGGTGGTTATGTTGAAGAATGATCAAAAATTCAAAACGGTTTTTTTCAGCTGTGCCGAACAATTGAAAATTGAAGAGTCAAAAATAAAACTTCTTTTTGACGGTGAAGAAATTAGACATTCCGATACACCAGAATCATTAGACCTTGAACAAGAAGCATGTATTGACCTTCGAGTAATAAATTAATAGTTATATAAAATTTATTCGTACACGAACAAGTATCAGTTGCTGAGTATATGCAATCAATTCTAATGAATTCTTAGTTTATGTATCTACAACATTTTTCACTGTATTATTTAATTATTTATTTATGCGAATAAACAACTATCCTTTTCTCTCTTATTATTGTTGATATAGTTCAATAACTGGTATGTTCTGTTGTATGTATTAATCACACTGAAAAATAAATCACCATTTTATAGGTGTAATTCTTGGATTCGTTTATAAGTAAAATAAAAAATTTGTTACAACATAATTATAAATCATTATTAAAACAAGTCACATATGCCATTTAATAAAAATGATTACATCACTTATAAAGTATAAACTGCTCTGTCCAATTACCATATAAAAATATACTTTGGCAAGTTATTAATTTAAATTTACATGTCATTCATGTGTGAATATCTATGGTCATTGAAAATTATCCATATAACTAAGTTGCATGCAACAAATTAAAATTTAAGCAAGTGGAAAGGTTTAAGCACTAAGATCAATCAAGTAAATTTCATCCAAAGGCATTAGCGCTCGATCTTTAAAACAAATTTCAATCCATTTCTCATCGACAAGAACAAGTGGAGTTTGTCTTGTTCGGTTAATACATCTGTATCGTTCCTGAGATACAAAATTATTTCTGTTGACAAACGCATACTTGACAGAATCATCAATAACTGTTCGTATAATCCCTGCCATGAAGCGAAAAAGAAACTTTGCGGAGCTCCAGGTATCATCGAAGTAGCCCACAATACCACGGAGAGGTGAAATTGGAGATATACCGTTTTCAAACAATGCTTTGTCCATACTTTTAGCTTGTTCCAAGGTTAACTTCGTGTCACCCACCTAAGTAAGCAAATTAATAATAAAATACAAAGGATACTTTGATGATAATGGTTATGTAAATACGAACAGAAGTAGAAATATGTATGTAATCAAAAAGAATTTATGTTCGAGGTGCTTTTATCTGTCATACAATTAAATACACTCACTGCTTCTTCAGCTTTCTCCAAAGAACGTTTTAAGCTCTCCTCATCAGCGTCCTGAGTATAACTATCATAATACTCATCATACAATTTCTCAAGCCGACGTTTAGTTGCCTCACGCATTGATAACAATTCCCAGGGAAACCAGTCCTGCAGGGTAGCCCAATTTTCCTTTTTCGTAACACGGAAAAGCCAGTCTAACGTAGCAACATCATAATCGCCATATTTAATAAGATTCTTAGCTCTGACCTGTGAATTAACAGTAACAATTACTTACAGCAATAATGTAATATTAATAAAAGTTGGAAATTTTATATACCATTCTTGGATTTCCAACTAAAATACAAAATGTTTTCTCGTTTCGTTCATTTTGTACCACAGTTGCACCGTGCTCGAGGATTATTCTTTCAATGTCTTGTTTCGTATACTTGTCGTTTCCGTTAATAACACAGAATTCTCTGTTGTGTAACAAACGAGTAAGACGTTGAACTTCCGAGTCCCTTATTCCAGTGAACTGTTTAGCCACTGTCGGTGGATCAGATTTTCGTGTTCTAGGAGTTTTTCTAGCAGGTATTTCATTCGTGTCCTCTACGGTAGCATGCCGCTTTGATAATTTCTGAATAACTCCAGTATCCTGTGATAGAAAATATTCTGATGATTTATATTGACATACTGTACAATGGATACAATTAAATAATTATTGAGAATTTTATTTTTGTCAACCTTAACAAGAGACTTGAGTTCTCTGACGGAAGACGCGCTGTACCATGGTTTGTCATCTCGAATTTTAATGACTCTTGGAAATTGAAAGGTGTACCCTAAAGGATAATACGGTGTTTGGATCAGTTCACTTGCTCGTATTTGTAAAATTAAAGAATTCTTTGGATGGATCCAAAGATCTGGAAGTTGCGACTACAAAGATATTACGTTGAATAAAACATAGATTTATGTTGTGTGGTAAAAGAAAGTATATCTAATTTATACCTGTGGACCGATAATACCCGCTGGACAATCTTTAGTCCAAAAGTTTTTAAACTTTTGTAAAATTTCTTGTAATTCCACATTCCTTAGGCCTGAGCTTATTCGCACTACTGCATAAAATTCAGTTGGGTCTTCGCCTTCTCTCAAGGATGGACTAATCACCCCTAAGAGGAACCTATTTACTGTTCCTATAGATTTTCCATCACCGTAGTATCCACCAAGTATAATCAAATCAATGTCTTTTATAAGATTCTCAGAAAACTGTAAAAAAATAATTTCTCATTGTTACATATGTAACGATAATAGAATCTTTTCCGCTAATAAAATATGTACCTCGGCTTTTATCTTGTAGCAACCACTTCCTTCTCGAATTGGTTTGTACATTGCATCACATTCCTTCAAGATAATTCCTTCCTCGTCATTGTCCATACTTTTATTAAAAATACTCAAAACCTCTTCACTTTTATCATGAAAAGAACACGTGTCAGAATTATTCATTGTATTCATAATTGGAGCAATTATTTAAGTAACCGTAATACTTTCTAATTAGTACCTGGTAGATACAATTGTTGTTTTGCTTCTTATTAAAATACCCTCTTCTTCTGTAAAAGCTTGCTCTAAATATTTTAGCCTTTCTCTTAATGGCTTATCGACCAGCAACTCATCATTGTACATGACAATATCGAAAGCAACAAAACACGGCTGATGAACAGTATTACGTGTCAGTTTTTTCACATCGTACCTCATACTCTTTGAACCAAATTTTCTGTGACCTTTATGCCATCCCATTAATTCACCATCCAAAATTATTGAATGACAGTCTGAATTTAATAAACTTGCAATTTTATCAGTTAAAAATCCACCTGAAGCTATTTGAATATTGCAGGATTTAAGTTAGAGTCTACATGAGCTTTTGAATATTTACATGAATACCTGAAGACTTGGACTCTCCGTAACATTCATTACTTGTTATATCAAAACCATTTCTAGTAAAATATTTAAAATTCCCATCTTTCATATGCAACTGTGATCTTTCCCCATCGAACTTTATCTCCACATAGTAAGACTGCTGAGAGCCTTGAAAAAGCTTTTTAATAGACTCGATGGGACATCTTTCAGAAAGCATAGGCTTAAAGTGTGAAAAAATGTTGATATCATGTCGCATTCTCCTTTTTGGATCTATGAGCTTATCACATATTTCACGTATATTGGATGTTACGTCAAAGAGATCATTGGCATCTGGATGATATGCTAAAAATTAGTGTAAATATATATATTTTGCATTGTTTATGAGATAAAGATTCTTGAAAATAAAGATAATATAAACCTGCAAGTATCTTTTTTTGTCCCATTCCAAGTTTCATATCTTTAAGAACCATACGGATCATCCATTTGAACTCTTCAGCGCTCAATTCTCTTGCCAGTGTTAGGAATTCCTTATCTTTATTATGATCCTTATCAGCAATTCTATCTAATGCCGCATTAATTTCTTCCACGGACAAAGAGCTCCTGAGTTTTACAAAACGTGAACGCAGCACGTTATAAACCTTTTCAGCAAAATCACCCATTACCGTCTTCTGTGTTGTCGGAGCTCTAGTTTGTAGAAAGAAAATAATATACTTTGAAAGTCCTTAATATTTCAAATAATTAATAATTTATCTAAAAACAATAATCTTACTTGTAATTACGAATTTGGCGAGCATCCTGACTTCCTTTTCCGAGGCAGAATATCCTTACAAGAAGATTACCCAAAATTGATTGTTTAAAACCGTATGGTCCGCGTTCTCTTTCCATTTGGGGCAAAATCAGTCTTAATATTGGAAACAGTGATATATCCTAAAATAAAAATATTTGTATTATATAATCATCAGTGTAGATAATTGTTACAGTTTTACTTACAGCATTCGGATCTTCACTTTTCATCTTGCTGCCTGTTGCTCTACATTGATTTATGAATGATTGCAGTATATTGAATTTTTTACTTGGCTGAGCCTTGCTGATATCTTCGAATAATTGGCAGAGTGTTTTGAATTTAATTGTGGAGGCTAAAGTGAGTGACATTTTTTTCCTCTATAAATAATAAAACGATCGTAAAATTTATGAAATACCGTTGAATAAGTTGATAACATATGCTAATGACTCTGTGAATAAAAAAGACACAATTTTGTCTTCTATAAAAATATTATTTATTGTATAACGTGTCTTCTAACTTTACATTTAAATCACGCATGATACCTCTTAAACAGTAATATAATTTTCCAGATACATTCTAGCCATATGATGATTTTCCGTGTGGGAGTAAATGAGATGTAAATTAAATGCAGCTTCGCGTTTCAAATCAAGAATATTAGCATTTCGTTGAATGATTTCCGGAACAGGTGATTCCAATACAAGTTTATAATGATGTACCGCTGCAGGCAAAAGACCTAATTGATGAAATGCTCTTGCAATGTTATAGTTGGATTCCTGTTCGCAATCCTTGCCGCGAATCTGTGCGTATTTCTTAATGAAAGCAAGAGCTGAAATAATGCAAGCGTAAACAGATTAATAATTAATAAAAACCGAATCAGGAAGATTCAAAATCAGTACCTTGAATAACAAGTTGATTTTTCTTAGCAGCAAACTTTTGACATGCCATCTGCAAGAGGGTCACTGCGATCAGTAAAGAGAGCAATGCACTAGGTCCAGCCTTAAATAATGACATGTAGTCATTGAGTGCGTATTTATAGGTTCCAGAAACCAGACAATTATTGGCATGTAAGATATGCAAGTAGGAAAATGGATCTTCCCTTGCAAGCCATCGCATAATGAATCTATTATGTCTACAATCTTCAGCTCTTTGGACAACCACATTCAAAAGATTCCAGACATTCGACTTTGGAAATATTCGCACTAATTCTCGCACCATATTAAATCCATAATAAGAGTCGTTGTTGTAGATACATGATACAAGACAGAGAAACATAATATGGAAGTTCTTCTTTTCAAATTTCTTTGATGTCAATGCACTAAAGCACATTCTCTGCAGTAAGCCAAATTTCTTTCTTTTACAGGCAAGTCTGCACATTTGTAAAAATAAAAGGAACTCGTTCCGGAAACTGGGCTCGTTCTCCTTTGAAAATGTTGGACCATTCTCTTCCTCTAGTGTCTCACCACGAGACAAACGATAAAGCTTCAAAGCTTCCAAGCGTTGACGTACTCCAATAGCTCTGGTCAATGTAGATAATTCTGATCTTGATCTCAGAGATAAACAGTGCCTTGATAAAAGTAACATCCCTGACTGGAAGTACTCGTCATATTTTTTTACTCTACGTAGCAGCAGTGTTCTTCGATATACAACTCCAGGATCGAGAATATCAACGTCAGGATCTTGCTTCAGGACTTCTATAGCTTCTGTGAATTGTCCTTTCAGTTTGTATAGTTTTGCTAACTCAAGTCTAGCATCTAAATGTTGAGGTGATAATTTTCTAACAATCTCGTATGATTGTATAGCTTTTCTAATGTCCTTACAGCCAACCCAACATTCTGCGTGTCTCAACCAAACAGCAGCCAAGCTAAAGTTCTTGCTGTCGACTAAGGGTTGTAATAGAATAAGGGCTCTTTCGAATTTCCTTTTACCCATAAGTGCTTCAGCAATGTCTAGAAAAAGATCACCAGACACCTCAGGATCTTCATTCAGCATTAACTCAGGTAAGAGTTTATCGGCAATGTCTACTTTATTTAATTCTATCAAAGTAATTAAGAGTTTTGCTTTCAGATCCACCACGACGTCGTCTGGAATATGGCAAGATTCAATATCTTGTTCGAGTTCCTCAGCATTTTGCTTCTTTGCATCGTCATCCGTATTTCTGTCTTCAAGGACCGGAGCCTGGGAGTCTTGAATATTGCTCTTCTTAGCATTCTCTGAATTATTTGATTCTTTGTAGTGTATTCGTATCCTTGTATACTTTGTCAATATATGAAGACATTTATGAAATTGTTTTAAAGCGATTAGTAGTTCCGTCATGACATTAACTTCCTCTAGGGTGACGAGGTCGGAGCATTTTGAAAAAACATGTTCCATTGCCTCCAATGCTTGTTCGTTATTATTCTCTTGCATAAGGCGTTTGGCTAACATTTTAGCGTACTTGACGACGTTCTCACCGTCTTCTGGTCCTAAATGATGCAGCAATTTCATGTATCCTCTTATATGGGATCGTTTCTCTCCAATTTCTTCTTGAAGATTTGCACGTAGATCATATACACCCACATCCTTGGGGTTTGCCTGAATAGCTTTTGTGTAGCAGGTTATTGCTTGCTTTATATTTCCAGATTCCAAAGATTGAGAAGCAAGTCTGATCCACTGATCTGCATCCCTTGGACTCAGATGAGCAGCGATCAATGAGAATTGTAGTGATTTATCTGGCTGATCGTTCTCATAGATCATCGACAGTGTTTGAAATGGTTCTGGAGCACTGGGAATCTGCCTGTAGAAAATCCATTACATTTAATATTAAGATAGTGCGCCATAGTAATCCGCATGGATACTCTATCGACAAATCACTATGTTGACTTGCCTAATTATTTCCATGCACATTTGTGCAGCTAATTCAGTTTCTCCTCTTGCAAACCGCAAGTTTGCTTCACCCATAAGGCCTTGCAACGCTGGAGGAAGAATTCTTTTCTTACGCTTCTGACGTATTGATGCTTCATTTCCTGATCTTTGGAATCTATTTTTGCCAATTCGCTTGCTTGATGCTAATTCATTTTCAAATGCTTTTCTAAAAATGAGATGAAAGTTGACAAGTAGTTCTATATCCAAAGGATAACTCGAAGCCTACCTAGATGTCTCTGACTCTACAACTTCTGAATCAACTCCGTGATCCATTTTCAAAGAATACTCCGAAAATGTTAATTCGCCATTTAAAAATTGCTTTGTTAATCTGTCCTCTTCGGCGGCAGCTAAAGAATCTTGTTCTTCGGTGTCTGACATATTTTCTCCTGTTGAAACACTTTGGCAAGTCTCTGAATTGGCATTGCTCAAAGCAATTTGTTCATTCACTTCATGAAATTTCAATGCTTCTGCTTCTATGAATTCACCCATGTCTACATTCATAGATGTGATTGCATGTTCATCAAGCTCCTCGATTATGACTGGTGCCAATGATGTATTTTCATCAAGCAGCATGGGCATTTCTGCACTGCGCTCTTCAAAGTTGATTTTATCTTCTGTATCCATTTTGCTAGGTTGCACTACACTTGGTAAAGCCATTCGAAATACTATTACTACATCATAAAACTGGATATACAACGTAGTATAACAAGTGAAAAAAGATCTTATTAGATAATAATTTATATACAAACCTGTCTATGGATTCTTTGATGTCATAAAAATACATCATTATATTATAGTTTTATAATATAATGATGTAATTTTACTAATTAGAATATACTGATGTAATTTAAGATGTAACGGTTTACCTCGAATATGCAGTTACGATGATTATAAGTAAAATTCTTTGTGAATAGTTAAATGATGCTGTAAGAGTATTATAAACTCCCTGCAGGAATGTTTGTGTTTCACTCAACTGTGTGCAGATAAACAGATATGTATGACAATACTCATAGCGTGTTTAGAATACACCCTATATAACTTCTATTGAAATAAGAAGAGTCTATGCTTACATGAATTGTACTATCTGCATATACGGAATATTATCAAGCTTAATTTGACTTAATGGTATTTCATTATATACTTTCTTATCAGTATTTACCTCTTAGAAATATGGCTATCTTTTTCTTCTTGGAATTTATTGGCACTTACTGCTTTGATTAAACTTTTGACAGCCGGCCACAGGATCTCGAATTGAGGTTAGAGTAAAAAATAGTTGCGAGCTTCATCAAAATACATAAAAATATGGCTATGTTTCGAGACTGGAATCAAATTGAGAGATGAAACACGTGTGTTGTATATTTATCTATTCAGGGAGCTATAGGTATACAATCCGTGTATTTCAACCCATGTTCAACTCCAGTGGAAACATAACCTATGATATCTAATGGCTGCGTTTGGTAGAAAACTGCGCTAAGAGATACCTATTGCATTGGATTGGTCAATTAATCGTAAACCTGTATAACAATGTCTGTGTTCAGCGGAAATACCGCTCAGAGAGTAAATACATTTGATTGGTCAAATTACACAACGTTGCATAATTTACGATCAAATGATCAATTAAACGTATTGCTCCCTGCAGCGGTGTTTCTACTGAATACAGGCAATATAAAATTTGACTGATCAAAGATATTGCTGTTGCAGCGCTATGCCTATATACGCAGTCAATATGTGCTTTCGTTTTTATTATTCAGAAACTAGCCGCTTTTCAAGAAATTCGACATTTAATGCAAAAGTTACGGTTAGCACAAAGTCAGTTCAGCATTCAATGATCACTGATGATCACGTCAGATCACGTATTCTGATAGACTTTCATAGTCGTAACATCAAAAATCAACATTATTTATAATAAAACCTTGTTATTGGCTGGCTCTAGCAGAAAGTTTTAAGTAAAGACCAATTGTACATCTTTGTGCTAATTTGTACTGATTTGTACCTTTTAACTAGAATGCTCCATTGAAAATGTGGAAGCTGTTTGCGTCGCGCCACAGTCTTTTATTTCTTTTTGTTATTTATAATTTGTTTACGGCCTGACAAAAACGAAGTTAATAAAAAAAAATGTGGGATTGATTTACAAGAGGGTCTCAACATCAGAAGGGACAAAAACGCATGAAAGCGTTTACGAAAATGTACTCCAATGCAATCTGCACATTCGTAGATACCAAGGTTATAATGTGAGGAAAACAGAATTTTCCAAGTAAGAGTTAAACACTGTTTTGCACGCTTATCTGCTGCTAATAAAAATAATTTTTTTTTCAAATTTGATAAAATATACATTCTTAGTAACAATTAGAAGTCCTACTTTTATCAGGAACTACCTCTATTTCAGCGTACTCTTACTTTTGTATTATCTGTATAATGTTACGAAGATCATTAAGTAAGATGATAACAAATATATTCTTCTGTAATATCATGTATATTAATATTTTGATGGGAAATTTATTATACTTTGAATTAAGATTATTATGTACAGAACTTCTTTGTTGTCTGCTGCCATTGAAGTATCTTTATTTTTGTTATAATTTCATTAGTTTAAGAAATAGCATGAATCATCAGTATCACTGTAATATCTATACCTTTAATTCTTATTATATCATTTCTTGATATTAGGTACAAGTAGTATGAAGCCAAACACGTGTTGGCTGCAAGTTTTTCCAGTGCTATTAGTCGTTGCTGCGATAACAGCCAACCATAGCCGGTTAAACAATACAGCTGACACCCATAGCAGATACAGCCATCCTGCAGAATCTCATCCTTGTCGTCATCCAACAAATAGTCCATGCAATTCAACTGGCAATGCAGGAGAAGTCAAAGTGCAATTTTCTACAAGAATTATTAAAAATGAATATATTGTCGCCTTCAAGGGTTATTACAAACCACAAACTCGAGAAAATTACATTGGAGCTGCCCTTAATTCATCGGGTGTTCAAAACTGGAGAATTCTCTCTCGAAACAATCCAGCCAGTGGCTTTCCAAGTGACTTTGACGTTGTCCTATTGGAAGAAACTGACAAACACAATGGGCTCAGTGCATTAAGTGATCATCCTCTTGTAAGAAGAGTTACTCCGCAAAGACTTGTACATAGAACTTTAAAGTATATCAATATATCCGAGGATGCAGATACTCCTGAATATGGAAGCTTTAAGCGAAAAATCAGCAGCTATGTATGTCACGTATTTACACAATTTCTAAAAGCATTTCTAAAATCATTCCTCGTTATACTTTATTTTTATCTAGAATAATCAGTTTTGGCAACCGCAAAATCGTCATGCCTCACGTAGACTCTTACGTGCTATTCCACGACAAATCACAAGCATCCTCCAAGCGGATGCTTTATGGGGAATGGGAGTTACTGGACGTGGCGTTAAGGTTTACTATTTTACAATATGGATTCTATTAAACAGTTTTAAAAAGTATAGAAATATCCTATAAATCCTTCATTATCAAACAGGTAGCTGTATTTGACACCGGCTTAGCCGCGAGTCATCCACACTTTAAAAAAATAAAAGAACGTACCAATTGGACTAATGAAAAAACCCTGGAAGATGGTCTAGGACACGGAACATTTGTAGCTGGTGTAATAGGTTCCTCGTCCCGTGATTGCCTTGGCTTTGCACCTGACGCCGAGCTTCATATATTTCGAGTCTTTACAAATGCACAGGTAACAATCAGAATCCTCCTGTCATTCAACTGCAACAATAATTTCTAATGAAACTCACGCAAATTAGGTGTCCTACACTTCCTGGTTTCTTGACGCCTTTAATTATGCAATTTTGGCAAAAGTGACTGTACTTAATCTCAGTATCGGTGGTCCAGATTTTATGGATCATCCCTTTGTTGATAAGGTTTGGGAACTCACTGCCAATGGAGTGATAATGGTATCAGCAATTGGTAACGACGGACCATTATACGGGTAAAGAATAAGTTTTAAAAAATCGATTGATCTATATTCATTGATTTCGTTAAGAAAAATATATCAATTTTACACCACTAGTACGCTGAACAATCCCGCGGATCAAATGGACGTGATTGGTGTAGGTGGTATCAATTGGGAGGATCAAATAGCACGATTTTCATCTCGTGGTATGACCACATGGGAATTACCACTTGGTTACGGAAGAGTTAAACCTGATTTAGTTACATATGGATCAGGAGTACGTGGATCAGCTTTACAAAGCGGTTGCAGGACACTATCAGGTACTTCTGTTGCAAGTCCTGTGGTTGCCGGAGCAGTCGCTCTCCTAGCTAGTGGATTTTTAGGAACGGAAGGCTCTCAAAGTACCAACAGAAAGGTGCGTAAGACTCAATTTCAAATTTACAAAAGGCTAACACTTTCTAAATATCTCAATGAAGAATTTAATTTCCGTATATCCTATCTGAAGTCTCAATGTCCTTGTGATATAAGGTAACACCGGCGAGTATGAAGCAGGCATTGCTAGGATCAGCTCGACGTTTATCAGGAGTTGGTATGTTTGAACAAGGTGCAGGAAAGCTGGATCTTCTTCGCGCTTTTCATTTCCTACGGTCTTACACACCTATCGCTACTCTGAGCCCCAGGTAATAGATTTTCATTTTTTGTAAATTGTAGTAGAGTTTCTTTAAATACTTCATGCAACATTTATATGCTTTGTTTTTAGCTATATTGATTTAACTGAGTGTCAGTATATGTGGCCATATTGCACTCAGGCTGTATACCATACTGGAATGCCTACCATAATAAACGTTACGATTATAAATGGTTTGGGTGTCTCTGGTCAAGTAATATCTCTCTCTTGGCATCCTTATATCCGGGATGGTAACGGAGAACGTATAGACGTTTCGCTAACTCACAGTGACGTTCTTTGGCCCTGGTCCGGTTGGCTAGCTGTTGCTATTACAGTACCAGCCACAGCCGCCGATTGGCAAGGAGTAGCTCAGGGTACTAATAATAATAAAATATATTTTAAATTCTGATATTGAGACATTTTTTTTCTCTGCAGGACATATATCTATGACGATTGAATCGCCACCTGGTGATGGTGAACAGGAACCACGTCGATCTACTATAGAGTTACCCTTAAAGGCCAAGGTGATACCAACTCCACCTCGACAGTAAGTACAGCTTGATTTAATCTTTAAAGTTCTACACGTGGGGATAGTAATTCAGTTTATGCTACTTCAATTATGCGATAAAGTGACTACGTTTAATATTTAATAGCAAGAGGATCCTGTGGGATCAATTCCACAACCTCCGATATCCTCCAGGATACTTTCCTCGCGATGACTTGCGCGCAAAGAATGATCCTCTTGATTGGAATGGAGATCATATTCATACGAACTTTAAGGATATGTATCAGCACTTGCGTAATGCTGGTTATTATCTGGAAGTATTAGGAACACCGTTCACTTGCTTTTACGCTAAACACTATGGTACATTGCTTGTCGTTGACTCGGAAGAAGAATTCTTTCCTGAAGAGGTACTTTTAACGTTAATACGATTAAGGATACTTTTCGGCGTTCCATTTAATAATATACTGTGATGGTATCAAATAAAGGTAGCTAAATTAAAACGAGACGTGGAGGACGATGGTTTGTCTTTGGTGATATTCGCTGATTGGTACAATGTCACGGTTATGAGAAAGGTCAAGTTTTATGATGAGAATACTCGACAGTGGTGGGTACCGGATACAGGAGGAGCTAATATACCAGCACTGAATGATCTTCTGTACCCTAACTGGGGTGTAGCTTTCGGTGATTGGGTTAGGGATGGCCAGTTTGCTCTTGGACAACATCCACCTGTTACATTTGCTTCCGGCACAACCATAGCTAGGTACTGTCTACACGACTGTCGAATATGGAAATGTGTACTAGTATGCCGGGATTGTTTTTTTTTTTATAATAAATGTAATTTTTCTTGGAAGATTCCCTAAGGAGGGCGTTGTTCTACACGCAGAACTACGTGATCAGGGCCAGGAACTTCTATCAGAGACTCAGCTAGGAACATCCTCTCTCGTTCCTATCCTCGGATTATTACAAACTAAAAGTCAGGACACTATAAATCGGCTGTACAATAACGTCGAGAATGAAATACCAGATCAAGAGGAAGAGGAAATGGCGATTGGGAAGGAAAAGAATAACAATGCCGCCGGTAGAATAGTCGTCTATGGGGATTCCAATTGTATCGACGATAGTCATTTACAGAAACGTTAGTATATCAAATATTAGTGCAAGTGATTAATAATTTTATAGAAGTAATAGGTAATACTCTTTTTTTTTTTATTATAGCTTGCTTTTGGATGCTGGACGCCATTTTGGAGTTCACCACAACGGGTCATGTACCTTCGGTTTTCGTAGAGGATGAGAATCGTCGCAAGGTCAAAGATATCGGAGAATCCGGTAACCTGGAGTTCGGTGATCTACCAAAGCGGATGGAAGGCAGTCATCTGAGTCGTCACAGTAAAGTCCTGGAGAGCGAAGGTGCCATCGGAGGAGGACGACTGCGTCCACTGCCATCTTGTCCTGTCACTGTCCTTGCGCTACCAAGACCATTAAACGAAACGGCCCCAGCGTGAGTAAAACTTTGGACAAGTTAACATAAATATCTCAGTATACATATCATAAGATAACAATAGACAAAAATCGCATAGGATCAAGGCATTCGTATCCAATTAAACGCTGGTAACGAGGCAATTGATCTTAGGAACCTGTACAAGTCCCAAAAACTACTGTCAGTGGGTGAAGCCTTGGTCGCGGCTGTTCCAATGCCCCAGGATTCAGATCCTACGTGGCCACGAAGACGAAGTGGAGTCGCAGTTAATGTTCCTGCTTTGCATCATCCTGGACTAGTACACGATGTACACAAAGAAGAGAATGATCTGAAAGACAGCAGATGGTTCTTCACTGGTCGCTGGGGTTTTATGGCTGGAATTATTGTCTCTGGTGGTGTTGTACTATGTATGTTCAATCGATGGAGTTATTGTACTACAAAAAGGCATTCGAGAAGAAAACGAACTGTAGGGAGGCTGCGAAAAGTCATTCAGGTTATTACTGTTCGCAGAGTGCCTCAGATGTAACAGGAACTCGAGAAATGACTATGTTGGAAACATAGAGATTCTCTATTATCTACGTTAAGAATTTTTACTTAGAAGATGGGTAATTGACAGAAAAACGCTCCTAAAAAATTCTGTGTGCCTTTGTCAGGAAGTTATGCCGTACTAAAATTCTTAGTCTACGTGAAGGTTAGGTTTCCTATCATTATGGTGCAAAATAGTCCTGCAAAAGAAATGATTTCATTAGAGAGTTCTAATACTATAACACATGAATGTGTTTGATTGATTCTGCTGTTAGACTACACTTTTATATTAATACTGACTACGTATATTGTACAGTACTCACAATCATTATCAAATTCTTGCCATTTGATGGCTCATCGTAACTATTTAATCATAACGATTCAGCACTTAAGGATTTATGATATGCCTTACAAATGTCTTTTATCGTATAATCCAAAGAGCATAGTAAACAAAGAATTTATTAAAGCGGCATCGAGGTGACCTTACACACCTTAAAGTAGCACCAAGGTACTTATTTGGAATCATTCAATTTTGTTTACTAATCATTTTGTAATCAAATTCGATTACGGTATGTGGTGCTTATTTTGTAACTTTTATTGCGCAACAATATTCACTGTCTAATTAAGGTATTTTTGATTGATCAGCCACGTTGATTTCTTATAATACTCTTTTTTTTTTATAATTGCACCGATTTTATAAGAATCCCATTAGGTGTAGCCCGAAAATTTCATTGATCGGTAGTAGCTTTATATAACGTCGCGATGCCGAATAAAATCTTTTAGATATAAAATTATCTAAATTAGTGAAAAAAAAACTAGAAATAAATATCTTTTTACAAACTGATTCGTATGTGCAGACTCTATGTCGTTTTAGAATACGCAGCACGGAGAAACACGATATGTTTCATAAACGATTCATCCATTAGAGCATGCGTAATTATTTTATTTACTTGCGTAAGTGAGTATTAGGCTACGCGAGAAATACCTTCTGCCGTAAAATAACAAATTCACTGATTGATATCATCGAAATGAAGATTTGTATCTCCTACGAATATAATGCGAAACAGATGATGCATTAGTAAACGAAAAATGTACATAACTTTATTTGTAATATCTTCGATACATATAAATGAAGATCATATACGTATGCTTGTACTGATATTACACAGGCATTATTTTTGAAGAAACGAACAATTGTCTTAATTTACATTCACAATATCAAGATCCATCCTATATTCATCTCTGTATAGATTGTGAATTAATTAAGGGATACGAACGGAAATTATATTTATATTGGTGAACTTAATATTTCTCTTGCAATTATTAATTGTAGAAGGGATTATACGTGATCCAGTGGGCTCTAGTTTGCTCCGAAGCAGACTTATGTGAAGTAAAGAGACTCTTGAAGACTTCCGAAGCCTTTGGGTCTTTAGCTACACTGTAATCTTCCTTGGCTTTCTTGTACGCTGGGTCCTGTGCTTCGACTCGTTTACCAACTGACTTGCTGGGTCCTGCTTTCTCCTCTTTCTTAATTTTCTTCTTTCCAGGTTCTTCTTTTGCAACATCCTCCACTTGTTCTTCGGCAGTAGCTCGCTTCTTATTTAATTTTCTTTCAGTCTTGCGCAATGCTATGTTTTTCTCCATTAGGGTGAGATCATCACCTTCGGCATTCATTACGATGACATCAGTCGATGTAAATGATTTCTGACACTTGTGGCATACCTACAAATTTGATATAAAAACTACTGTCAACCACTGTTATATAAAATTTAACAATTTTATAGATATTAATTCTTAGTAAACAAAAATTCTATTTACCGTTGTCTTGACTTCCTTAAGCGCACGCTCACTCATAACACAGCCACAAGTCCACAGAAAGCAGAATTTATATTTTCCATTCATTTCCAATCCAATAACAGGACAAATGTATGGACTCTTTCCACCATCCACGTAGCAATCTCCTTT
Source organism: Hartigia nigra (assembly GCA_031001745.1). Classification (NCBI taxonomy): domain Eukaryota; kingdom Metazoa; phylum Arthropoda; class Insecta; order Hymenoptera; family Cephidae; genus Hartigia; species Hartigia nigra. Next base: position 1,956,403 of record JARPRG010000274.1, read on the forward strand.
CTCCGCTTTGGTTCCATCGTATGCTGGATTCGGAGTTAGAATTAAATCTTTAACATCCTTTAGATTCTTAATGTGAGTTGCAGTTTCTGATAATGTAGTACGGTCAAGAAGCCCTTCTAGCACAGATTCTTTGCTGTAAAGTCGTCCTAAACCACATGCAACAATTGGTGGCTGAAGAGGTAACTGCTTGATCGAGCAATGCTTCCATCTAAAAGCCAATTCCGCATCTTTGTCTTTCTGTAATCGAAAACATATCTAACACTTAAATCATGCAAATAGTAATTCTATAATACAATTTTATAACTAAACATCAAATATTTATTTTATAAAATGACGCCACAACGGGCATATCGTAACAAAATAACCTCTAATAGTTGTCATACAATAGAATATTACATCCGTTTTAAGTATTATATACCTGCTCAGGCTTCTTCTTAATTCTTACAAGCTCATCCCTACGGGGAATAGTTCCGCCATCGCATCCCATGCTTAATCTATACTGTTTCCCAAATTCACTGAGAACAAATTCAAATAAATAAACTCCTACGGAAAAAGATGCGTCAACACACTAAACAAAACTCAGCAATTAACGTGTAGTAACTCTGAATACTTTAAGTAGGTAGCGCTGTATGCGAAACAAGACGAACAATGGCTGCGTTCAGCAGAAAACTGCGCTAAAACAGTAATGGCATTCGATTGGTTAATTGATATTTTCCAACCAATTTAAATTGTTACGATAAAATAGTCGTACGTTTTAATAATAAAATAAAAGTAGAGTAATTATTGAAATAAATTCAAATGGAATTTCGTAAAAAATGTTTATTTCATTAATCTTACATTACGTTTTATGTTATTACGTATTTCATCAAAAATTGCAAATATTATTGTACAATATATTGACAAGTAAAATAAATAAATGTAAAACCAAACCACATGGGATAACGAGCCAACATTAGCGCAATTGTACAAATGGATCATATAAAATTATTGAATTACTTACCAATTTTTTTTGCGCGCTTATACAATGCAATAACAAATATTCGTTTTTGCCAATCAATTTAATACATATTTACAAATATGAGTACAGGTAATTAACAAAAATGTTAACTCCAAAACTTAAATGAAATTTGTGATTTTAACTTTACTTTGTAGAACTGATACTATAAAAAAAAAAGGAATTAAAAACGTTATTTATAAACAATGACGAAGAAAATCATTGAGTATCGTTCATCGAGGTATTTGAATTCTTGCACCTAATTACATTTCCAAGAAGAAAAGCTTTTCAAAATTGCGTTCACTGTAACGTTCATTAATATCTACCTAAAAGCATATATATAAATGCATTTCTTCATACTTGCTTCTATTTACCTATAAGTATGTTATACGTGTGTTATTAATCTTAATTAATTATTCGCATAGTATTACCAACTGAAATATATACAAATAGGAAGGCCATGCTTTACATAGTAGTGTTTCTAGAGATAATTCTAGAAAGGCAGTTGGGTTTACATATTTTTCACTTTTGTTTATTCTTACAATAATTGAAATAGCATTGTAGTAATGAGATATCATTGTGAAAGATTTACTGACAGCATAATATGTCATTCATTTCTTTTTTTTTTTCAATTTTCAACAGTCAATACCTTTAAATTCACTTATCCTCAAAGCCTCTATCCCCTCAACGATTGATGGAACTGAAATACTGCAACTTTTTATACGAGAAATCAATTAATTACATATCACAATATTCATTGAATAGATTAGAGAACAATTAATTTTTAATCGTTAATAAATATTATAGAAAGAATAATTAGAGGGAAAACTATGTAAAATTAATTGACTTCGTATTAAAAGTAACATTACTTTCAATCCAATTCATCCAATAGCACGATATCAAGAGACTTGGTCGAGTGTCTCGCCAAGTACAGGCAACGAGCTGTACTGACTGCTACCGGCCGACCGAGATACCATTTACTATGACTTTCAACCTTTTTTGTAGTATCCAATAATTTTGTTCATAATGTATATTTATGAATTCTATAACGGAATTTGTGCCAATTTATTGCAAGTCTTATTTCTCATATTGACGCTAGAACAGGCAGTTGATTCTTGTATTTCATGAGACATTAATTTGATGTGCGAGAGAAGATTCTGGAGACATTCAAGAAAAATGCCAAGACGCAGATATCAAACAGAAATCTTCCCCAGCACGAAAGACACCACAGATTAAATTTCACACACTTGCAGTAACCGTGAGAATTAACAAATATAATAAACGATCATGCAAATATAGTATTTTTTATTAATATTATATCTATAAAGCAAATCTGTAGTATTCATTCAAATTAATGCTGATGACCTTTTTCAAAACTATGAGAAAAAATATATCAACTTGCTTACAATCACATGTATCGCTAACGATTATGTGACCGATTTCAAGGACCATATTATAATTTCTCCACTTTCTATTCCGTTTTCACAGAGACTGGTTTAACTTGCGCTATTCCTGAAGTAACAGTGGCTAATAATTCCGGAGTAAGATCGACCGGCGTCATGTTTTGTTTAGCATTAGGATTGTTAGGATCAGCGTGTGGATTCACCATATAAACTTGCACTATTGTTTTCTCCGGTTCCTCCATAGATTCCTGAGCAAAAATAACAAGTGAACCAGGTTCTACCTGACTCATGTCTGGTATCGAATCCTTTATTACTTCAGGCGATTGCAACGGTGATACCGGATGATCATTTGTTGGTTGTTGTACTAACTTCTCCATTGCATCCATCTCTGGCAGAATTGGTTGCTCGTTGGAAATGGTATCAGTTACACTAACCTTTTCAGTACCGTTGGAGGAGCTTGTTGTATCCAGGATATTTACTTCGGGTGCTTGCAATTTCCTCACCTTGGGTAATCGGCCAGAACGGGTTGGTCTTATTTGGTACACTTCGTTGTCGCTGTCCGTGTCCTGGATGCTGTTTCTTTCGTTTATTAGATTCTCCTGAAATTTCTCCTGGGTACTTTCTATCGAGCGAATACGTTTACGTCGTGCGCGTTTCTTTTCCTTCTGATTGCAAAAGACTTTGAATGCTTCAGAATGTAATAATTCGTCTAGGCTTATGTTGTCTACGTCGTTCACTGGTGCAGGTTCATCCACTTCACCCTCGTCTGTTTCTTCCGATTCAGCTATGCTTGACGCCACTAATCCTGAAGGGATACATACGCGATTTGATATATAGCTAAAGATTAGAATGGTATTAAGAGATATTTATTTGTACAACAAAACTTACGAGATGACTTCTTTCGCCCAGTCTTAGGTCTCTCTTTGTCATTCTTAGTACCTTTCTCTTTATCCTTTGTCTCCCATAAAGATTTTTCGGATTCCTCGAAAGCGGCTGTAATAAAAATAATATGCAGAGATTAAAATATTTTTCTTTTAATTGTATTGAGGCGATATATATTGTAAATAGCATTTTCTTACCCAGTTCTCTTTCCAAAGTTTCGGTATCGAATTCTTGGTGATACATGAGTGCCTTCTCCACTAGTCTTCTATTTGTTCTCTCTTCCTTTTTAAATTTGGATTTTATTTCCTGACGGGTTCTCTTCGGGAATAAACTTTGCATTAGCAAGAAGTCCGTGCCAACTGTATTCAAGGCACGATAGAATTTTAATGTCTCCCATTTTGGCCATTCCTTACTCTTTTGCTTTCTCTTATAGAAGCCATTACTGTTACCACCCTCGTCTATCACAGCCTCTGAATTAGCAAGTGCGTCTCGATTCTTTTTAGCATTCGTATGCTCTATTATAAGACTTTGTTCGTCAACAATTAATTGACCATCTGGTCCAACTTTGACTTGAGGAACTGGCATTGCTGTTGGTTCATCTATATTTTCTTCTTCCTGAACTTCAGCAGATCTGAATATGATAGATGTTAGTTTAATTATACAAAAAAAATATCTAATTGGATAAGGTATCCTAACAAGCTTACATAAATTAAATTGTACTTACGAGCAAATTGAAGCTCTTCTCGAAGTTGGTGTATTTTCATTTTGCTTCTTCATTGGATTCGTTACTGGATTATAATAAATTAAATCATACATAGTTAACTTGCTTCTATCGGGTGCTTTGTTTTCATGCTTCAATAAAAATTCTCTTCTAGCTTCGGCTAATTTTCTTGCTGATTCGGATACCACTATTCGTCTTTTCTGTACTGATTTTGCTGATAAATTACTGTTGTTCGTCATAGCATTACCAGGAACCTCTTCGTTGCTTTGAACAGAACAAACTGAATCATTTCGAACACGATTTGGTACAACACAGGTTGACCTTTTACTATCATCTTCCGATTCACTTGCACTAGCTCCACTTCCTTGAATACTATTCCTCCGGACGCGACCACCTCCATCTAATCTTGGGATTGGTCTCATGAAGCAGGATCGATTTTGCAAGATTTTTGTAGGTGACACTGAAACATCGTAGATAATACAATTAATAGGTTTTATTTAACTATTCTAGTAATTTAAAATAAAAAAATATTGCGTATTACAAGGCTCTGGTGGAATTCTGATTTCAGTAACTGTCGGTAGTTGTTTTACTTTAGATGGTACAATCTCAAGATGTGGATTAGATGGTTTTTCAATTATTTTTTTTGTCTCTTCTGTCTTGTCATTTAAATTTGGTTTAGTGTTTGCCGGTGGAGTAATTATTGGTTCTTCCTTCTTCGTTTTTGGCGAAGCTGCGACAGCATTAGTGGTTATTCGATTTTCTGGTGGCATTGGAGGTTCCACTGGTGGTGGAGTTGACATTCGAGGAGTATCTTCAATACATTTTTCAGGAACAGGATTTTCCGGAACTGTCGACTCTTCAACTTTTTCTCCATCCTCATTCTTTGTTTCATTGGGAATGACAGTTTTTGATGAATCTATCTTGGTCCCATCCTGTACATTCTTTCGTCTGACTGGGACAGTCGCGACTGCCTTAATCCTGGCACGTCGCATGTTTTTTATGTGGTTTGCTCAGGATGCAAATGTATCTGAAAATTATGCACACGTTCACCCTTACTGAAATATACATATATAGATATATCTATTACACAATTTTTATACAAACTTCAAAATCTTTTATATGCTTTGTTTCATTTCGACTAAACTTCCATTCGGGTGTACTCAAGATTAAACAATAAAAAAAACTACTCGATACTAAACAGATAAACTCCATAGCCCAAAAATGACTTTGTATACAAATCAAAACCAAGCATACACCGACAGAACAAATAAACAAATTAAAAGGAATTAAAAAATATATTAAACTGTCCTAACTATACACATGCTTATTTGTTTATAAGTTTATCACACATAATAGAGACCCCACTCAAAGCCCCCCTGGACAGTAGTTAGACGTTGTCATGTCAATATAACACTGAAAAATAAGATATTAACTAAAAAACCAACGAAATATTACATCAAACCATAAAAAAAGATATTTTAACGTTCAATAACAAATTCAAACTAAAAATCATCTTTAACGTGATCGTATAAACTTTACCATATGGGAGTCATTCTATAAGCAACACCATGCGCAAAGAATTGCCAAGAAAGTATCGAAGGACAAATTCTCTAATTAAATAAATTAAATCGTTACTTACCGTGAACGTAACTTCCTCGTGGCTATATATTAATAGATTGGCAACGTGATCGTTAGAGGTTATGTTTCGCCAAATCCCCGGTAAAGATTATGTTTTACGTGATATCCGTCGTAATGAGATCGATATTGCATATTCTAAGCTTATGCAAAATTCGACAATTATTCTCGATACTCTGTATCCACTCATTTCACACACATGCCTCCACATGACACTCATGAATGTATAATCTTTTCTCAAATAACAGAATACCTTTAAAGCTCCTGCTTATGCTCCTTCCATAGCTCGTAGGCATCTAAAGAGCGCCGACGCTTTGTGCTAAGGTCTACTTTTTTCATGCGTACTACATATGTATGCTTTGCTACGCATGAATTCTGTGAACTATATACTCCAAGGAGGTCCAGGATGATCTTCAAGAACAGCTGCATCTTCTTAATCATACAACCCTTCATATATTCCTTTGCTTCTCGACAGAAGTATCAATCAATAAGGACAGACTTGGAAATCTGTTATATCATAAATTATTGCTAATACTTATTTTATGTACAGTTACGAATTACGTTTTAGATATGTAACAATGTAACATTTGGATTTTTCAATTAATATTGTCATTCGTGGATTCTGTTGGATTTATATATATTTTTTTTAATATCATATTTTCGATGTTACATTGGAGCATTGTAGGTGAAGAATTAGTAGAATTTAGTTGATACATTTATTTTCTGAGTTATAAGTATCATGAAGCTGGGCGGTTCCGGTTTCATACTGGAGAGATTCGAGTGACTGGTGAAAGCACCGTTGATATATATTGAACTGTACTAATCTAGGGCACCTTTATGTATATATTGTGTTAATCTTGTCTATCGATACATCAGCAGACAATACTCAAAGTATTCCTTTTATTTAACGTTATCTTATACATACATCTTATATTTTAAAGTGTATTCGATTAAAGAAAGTAGCAAGATGCAAGTACTTTAATATTAATGATAGATCTTAGAATAATTGTCAAAACGCAGAACTAAGCGGATACGATACAACAGCGAGAAACGAGTGTTCCAGATTTGAAAATCCTTAAATTCCTTCAAACAATTTGAATTCTCTGCCATAAAATTCGAATCAAGCTTTTTTTCTGGTGTTATTAAAACAAACAGCCGTAAAACTCCTCAAAAATGAGAAACTATTTCTTCAAGCACGATGTTTCAGAATGATTGTTCGTTACGCCTTAATTATAACTGAGATGTAAACCTACAAGCAAAGAAAATAACCGACATCAGCATACAGATGACAAATCTGATTACACATTTATAGTTTTAGTAGAGTCTTAGAACATGATGATTTCGCAATCAACCGAATGTGCATACATGTCATAATAAACCTGTCTACACGAGATATACTTATCATCGAACGAATGTCAAACAACGATGCAGAGTGATATCAAGCACGTGTTAATTTACCAATGAAAATCAAGTTTCATGAGAATTTGTGAATATACAATCAATGGCAACGTTCCTTCAGTCGTCGGCAGAAGTTGTTGTACTTACCACGCGGTACAACCTGTTCGGCTGACACCCACCCACCCACTAACTCACTCATTCGCTTTCTTTCTTTCTTACTCAGTCACTCACTCGCTCACTCACTTACTGACTTTATAACAGCTACAGAGAGTAGTCAGGCAGTAACTGGCGCGGGAGTGAAGTCTCTGAACAAGACGGTCCTGGCTGGCATACCAGGCGTCACTTTGAAACATGGAACATCACATTGCCCGGCGCGTAACGTGAATACGTCAGTTAGTCCATGTGTCCGTGACGCGTGTGCACACCCTAGAAATTCAACTGGTTTAATTGAGTGAACATTTTAGTGTGTTGTGTGCGGCTACTTTCTGTTGAGGAAGTATGGTTCAAATGGTACGAATTACATTGTTCTTTATATTTAGGATTATTTACCTTTATAACAGTTTTTTTTATCTATTATTTCTTACGTGGCTCGGTATGTTTTTGCAAGAATCCAGGAAATATTTGTACGTGAAGTTAGGTGGCTGTTAAGAGTATAGCTATTGTGGGTAGTCGGTGTACGAAAAAAATGTGGTTTTATAGAGCGACATATTTTAGGACTCTGAATATTCGTTTTTGTGGGTCTTTTTTTAATGGTGTTTTTGTATACATGTTTATCCTTGGAAATACAGGATCGACGTTTTTATGATTATTTTGAATTTTTAAAGATATTATTGCTTTAAGAATTGTATGACGTGGTAAGATTTGTATTTCTCTTCGAGGAATTAGGAGAAAATTGTGTCGATTGAATTTTATTGATTTTAAAAGTACCTGTACATTTTTGTGTCCTTGCTTTTCGTATTAAATACATATGCCCTCTTATCTGAATGCTAATATGTGGATATGAGTGAAGTTTCTATAGAGACAATAAACGCTTATTTGCTGTTACGTTACAGTCATTCAATTTTCAGGTTTGCTGACAATGAGAATACCACAGTAGCCAGGAAATAACATCCTGCTATTATAAAATATACAATACTGTATCGATCCTATAGTTTTTGAACAATAAAGTTTTAAAAAATGCAGAAACAACATTTAACCGTGGTATATAATTGCTTTTGATACAAAATTCTATAGTACACAGTTACTTATTATTGTACTAATATTAATTGACTCCTCAGTTCAGTACATTTGCAGAGGAATTATTAACAGAAAAATATTTGAATATCACACAGTCAAAAGATATTCTAGAACCAATGTATTTTTCATTTCGCACATGCAATCTTGTCGTTCGATTACTTATTCCGTGAGAATACGTACACGGGATGTACGTGAAAGAATGTCGCTGAGAAATTACAATGCGCGAATGCACTTGTATACAACGATTGCTTAGAATATCGTAATTTTTTATATTTCTGTTAAATGGAAACAAGTAAAACGAATGAAAAATTATCCGCATACGCACACTGCATTTCCGTACTGTACTTACTTGAGACATGGACGTTCCAGATATTCCTGTTGACATATACACGTTGTTACTTAATAAAGGCCCTTGTGCTCCTATCAAATTTGATTAAAGACTACCAACACGATAACGTCAGTAACCTAATTTGAAAGTCACGCTCAAGCTCCATGACGAATCAGAAAGTTATTCGCGCCTTCATCTGCACATTAAATTCCACAAATACATTTGATTATCAAATTAGAATCTTTGTACAATTATTGCCAATACGAAGGTTACCAATGGATACAGTAGTGCCTTACGAATGGTTACAAGCTTGCCAATATCATAGTCAATACTATGATATTTAGATTAAACAAAAAATATATATACAATCAGAATATTCTTATCGTTTATAATTCATCATTAGATATAGTAATAGTAAATACTATAACCTTATTCATACATCTGATACGTCCGAATATCATTGCCGTTACTATAACTGTCATGCATAACTGTAAAGTGCTAATGAACTTACTGCACTCGTAATATAATATTGTTTACATTACAGACTGAACTCGTGCGATTTTTTCGCAAAGATGAATAGCAGATAAATATAACATATATCTGTTTTTAGCAAACGTTATCATCGTCGAACGTCGGGATCACCATCGAAGTTGGCGGTGGAATAGAGAATCCTGTTTGTCAAGATGTCGTCGACGAAGGTCGCTACAGGCGTACCGATGATTGCGAATCATTGGCGCTACCTAGTAACGTAAGTAAACTTATCATTTTTAATACTTCCAAGTAATTTATTTCTGCGTCATCAACGTAGGTATCATCACGGTCTTAATCGATTATATATATATACTCAGAATTGGCCAAATAGCAAAATTATGTTTAGCAAAAAAAATTGATGTATCATCAAAAATGTTTTAAAAATATTTTTCATAGTTAATTCCCAAACTAACCATTCCAAATTGCGTCATGCTATGCAATAAGGTCTATGGGCACGAACATACAGTAGGAATAGCATTAGCTGCCGGGTAGTGCGACGAATCCGGTTTAGAGAATGACTGGCAGAAGCCTTGGTTAGTATTCCCATCATTAGGAAGGAATCATTTCCGCGTATACTTCCTCGCGCCAACTGACGCGCACGTATATCCTGGTAGGAAAAAGATTGAAAAAAAAAATGTCTTCCTATTATGACTAATCATTGTTTCCTAATATTATATATAATTTAGAATTCAGCGATATTATACAACGTTAAATGAGGATTTATCAACGATGAATCATCGTATAGTGTCTGACGATGTAAAATTTTATCAAACTTTTTTATACCAATATCGAAAGTGCTTCGGTCTGAGAAAAAAAAAATTCTACACACACCCTACTTCCGGATAACCTAATTCCCAGTGGAAAGATTACCTAGAGCGTTACTCTATTTGATGACTAGTTCAAGCGTCGTCATTGAATGTTACTGCGTCTCAGGTATGCCTTATTGCTGGAGTATTCGCAGGTGCGACTTTTACTGGCAGCAGCTGCACACCTGATTCTATACTAATAAGTGGGAAACGAAAGAGTGGATTGTGGCCATTAGTACTGGTAGAAAGTATAGGATGGTACATTTTGGACTATAGATACTATCAGTGTTATTGTATGCAGAGTATCAAACAAAATAGACAAATATAATCCGAACGCAATAACTTTTCGTATTAATTAATTTTGTACTTGAGATGAAAGATTATAGAAAATATAGATAGACCTCCGTGCTATAGTTGGTATTCTAGGGATATAATTTTGGAAATTTTTTATTCTGGAATTTCTCTGTCATTTTCATTTTAACGTATCATAATACAGTATATGTTATTTCTGAGGAAAGAAAGGGAATCCACCCGTATATCAATGACGTTATCAGACTATGCGGTAACGGACGTGGATTTACGTTATTTGTCCTAAGGACGTATCACAATCAGGAGTAGAATGTCAGTATCATTTTAATCGTGATACAGACAAGGTTGCTTTAGGATGTATGTAAGTAGAGTTTAAAAAAATCAGTTTACTAATCTTTTTTTTTTTTTATTTACGATCCTTATGGAACGTTGATAAATTTTGTATGCAAACGCGATTGTTTGCTTTACTTGAAATTTTCAAATACGATTTTGAAGCTCGTCTCGAAGGAATTTTAGGTTATACAATTTCAAGGTCCAACCTGGAAAGGTTTCCAGGTAGTACCAGAAAGTCGTAAACGTTAGAATCTAATGGACGCTCCGGTAGAAATCTCCTAGGGAAGATCTTTCGCTCGTAGAGTATCGATACGATCCAAACTTCCTTCGATCTTCGCCACTACGTTATCCTAGAAGCGTTCTTACATAATGATTTTCGAAATCAATACTCGAAAATCGGTACGGTCGTAATTTATTGTCGTATCCAGCATTAAAATTTAATTAATGATTATCACATTTTCTTTTTTGAGATAATTAAAAAAAAATAAAATTATAGTGCTGTTTCTAGAAAGAGACAATGCAATCTCTAGTATTTTCCTTTAGACAAATAATAATAATACATCCGTAAGAAAAAAATGTTAACAGCGCATTTCGCAAATACAAAAACGTCGATGTGACAATGGAGATTGGAATTTTTGAAAATATTATTTATTCGTAATTCCTGTGCATCCTTATCGATGGATGCGATAGATAGCTTATCAGTATTGACCAAGAAGAAAAAAAAAATGATTAAGATATAGTAACGACACGGTTTCATTCAATCGATCGATATACTTGCTTCTTAGACGTTGACAGTTGTCTACTGATTGCTCTGATTTTTTTTTTGGAAATTTTTTTTTCCATTGTTTTGTTTTCGCGAGTTTTGAAAAAATTCACTTTTTATTCCTTCGCTGCTAACAAACAGTACCGAGTCTGAAGTAACGACAGATACTGTGAGTATACGTAGTTGGCTTTAGACTGGTTATAGGGCGATGATTCACAAGTTACTCACCTGGGATTCCTTGCATTCTACTCACGCGCGAGACTTGATTTCGTCGCTTTGCGTATAAGCAGTGTTTCTCTTGGCGCTGATTTTATTCTCTATACTGCATTCGTGAACATATAAAGACAAATGAATCTGCTCGTGGATACTTTTGAAATCGCCATTTTTGGAAACAATAACGATACAACATTGCGCACTGTGTTACCTTATATGTTAAACGTAGTAAATTGGCAACAGCCATACGCGAACTTCATACGAGAATTTTCTGATTGTGCAATTTATATTTGATTTAATAAATAAATAAAAAAATAAAAACAAGAATTAAAAAATTTCATAAAATCAAAATACTTTTTTAGAATCGTACAATCGTTTTATATGTACAGATCTTGTCAGTGGGCTTTATTTATTTTGTAAATTAGCGCGTATGAGTGCCAATCACGAATTTCATTAAAGAAAAAAAAAGATACGCAACACGTTCTCAGGGTACGGAAAGGAGAGTGGTATATTGTTTCGAAGTCCCTGTAATTTGCGACAGGAAGTGAAGCATTGTCGGTGCTCGGTAATGATCTTAGTCATCCGTAATCAAGATCTTGGCAGATGCGTGGCTAAATTATAGTTTTTATAGAGGCGCCCTCGTCGCCTGTAACGATGCCAACCCGGCATGAATCGCGGTGCGTCTGGTTGCCTGTGTGCAGGGGCGCACATTCAGTCCAATCTAATCTACGTACGCCTATCGGACTAAAACCTCAAATGCATAACGGGTATCTAATGTATGACTAGAGAGCCATATAATCAAAAGTAGAAAATACCCGAGCATCAGGAAAGGATAATTCTTCAAGATTTACAACGCATTTAAAGTTCTAAGACGACTAGGAGGATTTAGGTTTTTTTTTTTGGAGGGGATAAAACGTACATTTTAACAAACGCTCCATTATTGTTGAATATCTTAGATTATTCTACGTGTATTAAGTATCTTCGTACTGAGCATGTTAGTAGTTACTTTCAGTTTAAAGATATGCGTGGTACGTGTGAACACATCTTTGAATTACTGTCATGTGTGTACCTTGTGTAGACGCCTGGCGCTCTTATCGTTATTTACGTACAATATTTTTTGTTCCGGCCTTACTTCGTCGTCAGCGAAACAAAAAACGTATCTTGATAACACGTGCCGTCAGAAATAATTATTTTGCGAATACGCCTCCGCGCGACTGGCCTCATTAGCAATTAATATGTGTGTCATGTAACACATGCGGAATGTATTTTGGCCTTAGGACCCACGGAACGTCTAGAAATATTTGTCTTACCAAAAATATTCCATATCGTGTGATGTATGGTATCTATTGAAATTTTTCTGTATGCTTTTACATGACCCAATTATATTTTTTTTATATATATGAATTTCGACCTTTCGAATGGCTCCTCGTTATTGCAAGGACAACGATCATTGTTTCATTGGCTTTGTATATCAAGCCGAATTATTGGATATTTGTTAATTGTGATAACAAAAAAATTGTATTATTGGCTATGCAAAGAATTTCATGTATCACGCACGTAATGTACTCCTGCTGACATATGTGATGCTGTGCATGACCTTTCTACCTTTGTGTGGGTCTATGGGTCCCCTACCGTCTGATCATAAATCGCAATTAAAACATAGGGGTGGCGTGGAGCTAGGCTCGTAGAGTCGGGTCAGATGCCTGGACCATGTAGGATCCATAACTCGGACACATATGTTGGTACCTATGACAAGCGCAAATTGAATTATAAAATCATTTTAAGACTGGACAGAGATAGGTATTACATCCTGCTATTAAGAATTTTCGCGTCTATGGTATTTATAGATTAAAAAATAATAAAGCAACACTGCCAATTAATAAGTCTAGAGAAATATTGATTTTGCGTGAAAAAAAAAAAAATGTTTTTCTTTACGAAACACTTTTTCTCACTTTTAATCATTATATTTTGATGATCCCAGATACGTTATACTTATGTCTAACATATCTTGACATATCAAGAGCGTTTATCTTGCAGCAAGTGTTTCCATATTGAAGAAAACTACTGACGATGAAAATTACTAATAGAATTCGAGTAACGACATGCCTATGGTCAACGAGAAATAAATAACTTTCATAATCCGTGAAAGAACGTAAAAACATATTTGCCCAAAACAAATAACAAATATCGTCACGTAGAACGTAATAGTGTATATTAAAAGTTTTTACGTAAGCTGGCGCTCGGCCGAAATGAAAGATCGATGCGTCGTAGATTGAATAAAGAAAAAAAAACATTAATTATTCCAATTGCCATTACTGTTTGTGAAAATCTTTTTAAAATGAATTGTACAGTTTCATATTATTGCAGCGCATAACTATGACTCGATGTCATAGTCACGCTGATGATAAATTGGAAATCTATTTTGATTTAAGATTAAAGAAAAAAATCATTCCTTCCGTACCAGCGATAGGGGTTGATCCTGTAAAGTCGAAATGGTTTTATAGTCCAGAATTGTTTGGTTCGCGCTGGAACGAGTGCGTGCGCACTCTAGGCAGCATTGGCTTAACAGCCCGTAACAATGTGACGGATCGTCAAGTTGGTAGTAGTGGTAATAAGCGTTAGCACTGGCGGCAGTCAAGCGAACGTAAGTGCATCGGTGGTGGTAACACTGGCGGGTAAAGTCAGTGGTGGGGGTAAAGCATTTAAGTCGAGCTTGCAAGGAAGCCGGTGATTGGTGATAGGGCAGTAGTTGCTGTTGAGCGCCCGACCTAGCAGGGTTCCTGTACTTATTGGATCCCGAGGCTTTTTTTTTGCTTTATTCATTTTAATGCGTGTCACTTGACTTTGAAAATTCGTCGTCGTACTTGACGAACTCTTGAGAACGTGATCATTAAAAATCGTATCCACGATTACTTCGTTTAAGACACAGCTATGAGGTAGAGTCAGTTTTTTTTCTTAAAATTTCGTGTGGGAGAAACTTGCGAAATTTTTCAGTGTACGCGGAGGTCAAAGTTGGCAAAGAATTTAACTGCTTCGCGTACCTGATTGCTCCGGAGATTGGCTGTGTTTTTCAGTGAATTTTCTTGTATCTCTTTTTGGGCAAGTAACTGCTCTTCTTTTTCGTTTTATTCAGCCGTATACTGGATTTCTTTACAGGCAAGTTACTCACTCTATTGTTATTATTTTGTTTTGATAGTGTATATACGGGGATGCTGTTGTACCCGTATTTTGCTAGTGATTTTGAATGCGATTTTCTTTCATGTAAGAAATTGGAGCATATAGTACTGTACTATAATGCCTATTTAAAAGTACTTGAAAACTGTTTTGACACGTTTAAAGTATATTTTTAGTGTCAATAACGAACGTAGTAATCGTCGATTTGTATACGAAGTGACAGACAATTTCGTTAACGACACTTCAGCAATTGTGTCAATTCTCATTGTCAGTTTGAACATCAGAAAAATTCTTGGTGTACTCGTAAGCCATTTATTACCGACAATCCCACTCTAATTTTCGTGGATCCGTAAAATTCGCACTGTTAATCATCCTTTCATTTTTTTTTTGCCTACCCAGTTCATCGTGTCGCGTGACGTAATTTACGCTCGAGTACTTTTTTAACGTACAACCAGATCAGTTATCGAGAATCTCAATCAAATTATTGTAAAAGCAAAACACTTTTCGTAATGATAAAAAGCAGCTCGGAGAGTCTTTATATGACGTCTCTCAAGTTTCGCCGTCGAATTTTACATACGTCGGCACGAGCACACGTGTGACATATGTTGTGCCAAAGCGATCTTCACCCTCGGACCATCTCGTTGACATTTTCATACGTGGTGGCTCTTTTTTCGAACGATCCCCAGAATGAACGATCCTCCGTGTCCTAAACTTTCTTGCACTGGACAAGAAGGCTCGAAATATTCAAACGGAACAAAAATTGACACGACTTTGTACTCGGTGCATGGTTAAAAATGCGCATTCAATTTTTTACTCCTTTTTTTTTTTAATTTATTTACTCATTCTGGTACACGGTTGACATTTGAGTATGTAAAACAAAAAAATGCTAATATATCGTATAGCAGTCCACTTGGATTTGCTTCGTATTACCCATAGCTTAGATACGAATTAATTTGCTAGGCTTGCAATTATAAAATGATTGCGCTAATGATTTTTTCGCCGGCGAATTTAAACACGGTTCCGTATTCTTTGAGCATGGGACGTAATGGAACGACGTTCAATTGATTTGTTTACTTGTCAGTGGGACATTAAATAATTTCTTTTTCGATAATCCTATGCGGGGGAACGACGCGGGGAAAAAGGGCGCTTGAGTATGTAGAGTGAAGGTGTGAATTACGAGACAAATAATGGTGACATTCCGTCGGTAAGTTCTAATATCTCGGGTAAACCATGAAATCCTATTGACTTACCTTATGGATGCCTTTTGAAATTTTGCGATTTTTATTTAGACGGTAAAAATTTTCATACGGATCATTGAATTTTTTTTTTTATGTTTAATGTGGGAACTGGATTTTTCTTTTAAATCTTTCAAATAAATCGTTAACATCTGTCTTGGGATTTATGAATTTACTAGGTATTCTCTTGGCAAGACAGGAATTTCTAAGATACCTCGAGTAATGACCACTTAGGATGAAGAATGCGTATAATCGTTTACGCATCGTGCTAGTCTTTCTTTTTTTTTTTTTTTCATCTTGTACGCAGTAGAAAACTGTACTCTACGGAAGATCAAGTAAATGAGACTGGTTCAGCGGCTGGCATTTCACTTTATCACGAGTAAGATAAAGTGGTCGAAAATTACTAGGGAAAAGGAAGAATTCGTTCTCTTTTTACTTTTTAATCAAAACTGCGATGGTTTCAATTTTTTTATTATACATCGGTACAGTTCGTAATTAATTGAATGGTTGATATTTATTTTAAGTGAATTACAATCGTTTTTACCACTTGGAAATCTTATCACTTAACACTCAAGTGTTAAAGTGACCTTAAGCTTCTCTGACGTTTTTAATATCTGCTTAATTAAACGTGGTTATGTGTTACACAAAAAATACATTATCCCATCAAGTGTTTTCACAGACAGGTCGTATCTGCGTACGCATGAATTTTGAATGAACTTCTTGTAAAGTGTATCAACAAGAAATTAAAGTCATCCGAGTTTTTTTTTATGAATAAGTTTCTATTTTTATTCTTTAATACATCCATTTATGCAATTTAATAATTGTTTGCATAAAGGAATGAATGCTCCTGTAACAAAATTATAGGAGTCATATGTAAATTTAATTGAACACTCATATGGCAATAATAGAATTACTGTTTTGCATCGCTATCATTTTCTTTAATTAGATCTATAAATATTTAAATTTAATATCGGTATACGTAACTTGTCAAACTGTTACTTGGCTAATTGCAACTTAGTATACGTGAAAATTAAAAGTAACAAGAAGGTATATAATTAAGAAATTAAGCAAGGTGCTCGATTATCCTTAATTATCGCTCGAGATAAATCATAGGATTATGACAATAAATATTTGTCGTCAATAAAACCGACAGAATAGTTTTGAGCTCCAAGCGAGATTTGAATTCCCCGCGTTTTCTTTATTGGACGGACTCGTTAATTTGAATTTGAATGGCGTATCAGGTACATCTGTTCTCTCGGCTCGCTAGTCGAATCTAATCGGAGTTAAGAATTACTGGATATATTTGATTCATTGATTCGATAATGATTTAATTATTGTTGGTTTCATCGATGGCGCCCAGGAATCCAATCAGACATGTCGTTCTCTATTAACGTTATCTCGTTAGGTTAGGTTTATCTGTTTATCGTCTATGATTATTGTACATCAATAACTCTATAGCTCGCGGGCTCTTATTAAAAAATAAACAAAGCACGTTTTTAACGTTCGACATAAGTGTGATCCGATTATCGATAATATCTGTCTTAATAAGAAGCCCATAAGATCCCATGGTAGATCGTCAATAGATATTTAGATGATTTTCTCTATCTTCAAAGAATCAATCCCATAACGCGTTAATCCGACGTCGAAAAATATGTTTAGTTTACTTCAAAGTTAACAATTGCATCAGAGGTCCAATTTATCTCTTGAATCCCACGGGACAATTGCGCAAGATAAATAAGTAAAGTCTTGTCCACGAGAGTATAATAAAATTGAACGAACTCGACTGTAAATCGACGGTCGAGCAGGTTGCACAACGATTTTTACATTCCAGTCGGTATGGAAATCGTAAGAAAATTCCTTTGAACGATTTCAAATGCATTTCGCTTGACGATGCTTATATAAATTCACGGAGTAACAGTGGCTGTAGATGAAAAGAAAGTTTTCTTCTTGTTCTTTCTTTTTTTTTTTTTCTTGTTTCTTTTCTTCGCCTTTTCATTCCTTCTATTTTTCCACGCGACCTTTCACCGTCTACTAATGCCTCTATAGAAATCGTGTCAGGCCCATGAATGCACTGAGAAGGTTGGCCGTTTTTGTCTTTTGCCACCTTGAAGAAGGATGCTGCATTGAATAAGATTTTGAATGCCCATTCATATAGGTGAAAAGTCACGTCCATTCACGTGTAGGTACAGTGCAGTGCCCAACCCTTTAGCGGTTCTTCAGTTTAACCCCTGACATTTGCTGGGCGGTAAACTCATGTTACCAACTGCCCCGTGGGGTGTCGTTGAGCTGTATCTTTCATCTTTCTCTCTTTTTTTTTTTTTTCTTTTATTTTTGTTTATTCAGAACACGATGGGGTGTCAGGCCTCAGGGTGTACGTGTCTATAGGGGAGCGCTTGAAGTACCTAGGACGAATCCGTCATGCTTTGGGAATTTTTTTTTTACTTTTTTTTTGTTTTTCTTTTTACCAACTTCTTCACTCCTCACGATCGTAACCTCCCTGTCACTTTGCTCAACCCTTCCTCCGGTTTCGAGAATTCTCTGTTAGGGCTCCTACCCTCCTCTTTGTTTTTCCATTTTATTTCTTCCTGGAACAGTCTAGCCAACCAAAATGCTGTCGTACGGCTGCTGCATGTTTTTTCATCTATTAGCGATATTTTGAATACACGGATAAGGAGGAGAGAGAGAGAGAGAGAGGAGATCAAGCGAAGATGTACAGCCCAAAAATTTGATTACACGCTTCTAAGAAATAATTTGATAGATAACGCTGGATTTATTGATATGACGTCAAGTGACATTCTCTGAGACTTTGTTGTTCGCTATTTACGATGCTACGTCACTGGTTTTATATACGATACTTTATACCGTATCCAGTATATATATATATATTTTTTTGTACTGACAGTTTTTATTATTTTTATTTTTAAGATTTTTGCCGGACGGATTTTATTTTTATTTATATTGATGCTTGTCTCAATTTTTAACGATTTAGATCCTTAATGATTTCTTTGGTTGTAACAAAGGTACAATTATTAATCTCTTCGAGACAAAGTGTCATTATAAACAATTTAAAATGAAAATTACGAAAAAGGCATTCGTCTCACGCACGCTACCTACTTTGTGGTTTCTTGTTTGCTAACACGTAGGTACCAACCAATTTTTTAAAGTCAACTGCACGCTCGTGGGACATAGCAGACCACGATGCGGAATGTGTGTACAACAAATAGCTTGTAACAGGACTAATACATTTTAAGTATCCCGTTTCCGTGGCGAGAGAAAGAACAAAAAAGTCTTAGAAACCGAAGAGAAGCCTCTCCGATGACCGCGGGTCATTTTACGAGTAGAAAACAAATATATTATGACATGCCGAGGTAATTTTCGTTTGTTGTCGGTGGTCAAAACTATTTGGCTTTCAGTTATGTATTTATGATGGGCTTCCCATTTTCTCAAGTGTTGTATAACAATAGCTACCAGCACTTAGACTTTGTTGGTTCACTAAAATATATGGCTCACTTAGAGAGAAAAAAAAAAAAGAAAGAAATCTTGACTGCTACAAATATGAAAGCTTATCGGTACCACTGTGAGTAAATTCGACGTGTCACTTCAATTAACCTCGTTCGTCTTGAAATGACTGTACGAGCTGACGCGTGTCATGCAAAATTTTCTATAAAGATGCAATTAACAGTCATTTCTTATACTTGCATATGATACCATTGTACTATCCTGTAACCTTGCTGGTGCGCGTGGACACGTATGGACCTCAATTAGTGTAACTAAAGATGACAGTAAAAGTTCATTATGAGTTGTCTTAGGAAGTCACTGACGAGGAAAGAAATTCCAAGTAAAAATGTAAAATTTTAATCATACGATTCTTCTATGCCACGGGTATAATATAGTGTAGAGATAATTTGGTGCTATGACGTACCTTGAAAAAAAAATATACAGTACACTGTTAAATCCAATCACTCTGTCGAAGTTGAAGATTCGAATGTGCCAGGAAGCTGAAGAAAGCGTATTGTCTTTACAGAAATCCACCGAACAGTTGACGAGACGAAGTAAGGAGGACTTGAGTGGTGCAACGGGTACGGACACAGTGGATACACTAGGAGTCACCGTGGCGACTCAGGGCGCCTGCGAGAAAATTATGAGTGCATGCAGGAGCGTGATGCACTGGAGATTACTGGTGGATGTGATCCTGGCGCTGACAGGTAACTTTGAAAAAGCTTTCAAGCACGCGGTTTGAACGATTTCGACGCGTAAGAGATGCGAATCGACGTTACATTTCGTCGTGATCGTCCCTTTGTGTTATTATAGGAGGGAGTGTCGAAATTCCTCGCGCATTTTCTCAAGATCAATCTTCATTAGTAGTCGGCACGGCTGGCTGACTTTTGTCAGCCGATCGTAACAGAAGTTTCGTCGAAGAGCTTTGCCTCGTTAATGTCTGCATCGATTATCGATTCTTTTGATGAACCTGCGAAATTTCCTTCACTTTTACATTCCGAGCACGCTCACTTAAACGCGAGTAAATATTTTACCGGCAGCCGTATTACGCTTATGGCTTTTATCGTATCACTAAATGCGGACGGAGGAAACACGTGTGACGAAACTTGTTTTAAAATTCGAATAGATACTTTGACAATTAATTTTCAATGACAGTTTTATTCGTATTCGTTGTTGTGACTGCATGAAATTGCCTTCTCTAACCTCTAAGGAACCTCCGTGACTTTAGCCAGGTATAACATTGATGACGATCACAATGGCGACGCGCAGTACCAACCTTATGGTACCGTACAGCTGATTTTTACTATGGATTCCGTGAACTTAGCTCTTATTTCTATATGTGGTGCGAAAAGTCTTTGAATGTTCGAGATTGACGTTCTAGGGACACTAGAAGAGACAAATAAGGTATCTGTTGTCTAATAGTAATAAATTATTATCGCGAATGCGTACAGTCATATTCTCGTTCTACGGATATAAAAGCGTCTTAAAGTAATTGGTTCAGTCCCCTGGGACAAACTCTTTCTTTCATTTCCGTATCAGATACTTTTGACTTCCATGAAGTATTCTAAAAGGAGACGAAGATTAGATTAACTGGTTGTACAATTAGTTTACAGGTCAATGGTAGTGCCTAAGAAGTGCACCTAGTCATTTGTCTCACAGAAGAGACTTTTAAGGTATCCTGCAGTTTTCCTTGCATTCCACAGTCTTCTTTATGTATCCCTTGTTCCAATGTCAGACACTGGAATACCGAGAGGCCAACATCCCGTACCAGTTTCCAGATTCTGTAGCCGATTGCAGGTGCAAAATTTATGTCTACCGGAGGGAGAAAGAAAGGAGGAAAAAAAACGTGCCATTAGTAACGGCAGTTCAGCCTTAATTGCCACAGAAGGAAGATTCATTCTTAATGCCGCTTCTTAGATTTTAATGGTATTCAGTGATCAAGCTGTATATATGCTTTTATCTAGTCTTGATCTCCCATTACCTACTTCCATACGTTTTCCATGTTTGGTATATATATATTTTTTGTTTTAAATTGTTTTATCAGAAACCTTCGATCATTCTATATACTTGCGATACGTGAATTCGTAAGGTCACCCCATTTACCATGGATCGACGTTTCCAATTTTCAACCCCACAACCTTCCGTCAATTCTTTGGCTCTCCAATTATTTCCTCATTATGCAAGTACCGCGGCACTGACGTTGCACTGCAGGAGAGAAAACGAGAGACCATGCATTATAACGAGCACGGAGATCAGCGCGGTGTGCAGAGTGCAGAGTGTCGGCACTTTAATACGTTTAAGAGCGAGAAGAGAGAATAGGGGAACGCCACATTGAAAAATGGGGGAACCGCGCAGCTGGATGAGATGGGTCCTGTATACTGCTCTCAAATAAGAGGGATCCTTCTGTCCTGTAAAACTGAAGGGAATTTTCATTAGAACGCTTCAGCGACTTGTATGGTATTTGTGCTCTATCACTCGCTTACAGTACAGTCGTTATTTGAAAGCCACTTGTGCACGTTCGCGTATGTTGACTACTCTCTGCGGAAATCATTCTTTTACTTTAATTTATTCTTTTGATCTTCATACGCACGCGTGGATTCTGACTTTATCACCTTTTTTGTTTTTACGTTTATTCAAAACAAAATTGGTAGTCATAGGTTCAAAGTTTTCTGGAATTTGATAAGTTGACGTCGTTAACCCCGTTTGAATGGGCAGCCTTTACCACCCACATCGAAAGAGCAAATATCTCTTTTTCCTTTTTTTTTCCTTGACTCTCTCTCTCTCTCTCTTTCGTGTTGCATTTGACAAATGGAGGGGAAAAAAAGTGGACGCTTCGGAGATTAAGTCATGAGCTATAAAAATCATACTGGATGTTTGTAATTGAATATCAGGACGCGCGTAATCATTGATAATTAATGTACTTGTTTGGGTCAAGGATAAGCGTTTTTAATATTTGTCAAAAAAAAAAAAATGCCAAATATCTTTATCGTCTTTATGTAACGAGCGATAGTTACGAAGGTCGTTCTTCGTCTAGTAATTAATTTTTTTTTGCTTCTCCCATTCGCATCTCCTTTTTTGCCATCAGGCATAATGCGGCTATTGACATTATACGCGTTATTTAATCTTCACTTTTTTTTTGAATTCATTCGTAGAAACTTATTGCGCGTAAGATCTCGTTTTTATTTATTAATTTTTTGCTCGTTATAAAATTGATGCGTCGACGACGTTCATCAAAATCTGTCGATTCATGAGAACGGGGCTTTACGCTGTGACACGTGGGCAACGTCTGGCGTGGCGTCGGATCGTTGGTAATTAAAAAGAAAAAATTGATAATCCAAGAAAAATACGTAAAGTTTACTGTCGTCAAGGCGCCGGCTTTATCGACTTATCTTATAGTACATTCCGATATAATCATGTGGTATCGTTAATCTTCTACGATTGATTAGATATTACCTATACTGAGCTATATAGGTAGCTACGTATCAGGAATTAGAGAAGGCGGAAGATTTTTAACAACAAAAAGACGTATT
>JARPRG010000274.1:1979491-1999515 GCA_031001745.1 Hartigia nigra
GAAAATCAATCAGACTCTTTACGTCTGTTTGTCTATTAATATTTTTATCTTCTCGTATCTTGCCGCTTATCAGATTTCTCTAGGCGATATCTGTAGGATCACTTCTTTGTTTATACAGGAGAAATTTTATTGGTCCTGTTCAACTCATCTTATACAACTTAACGCCTAGTGCACATGTACCTAAGCAACGTACAGGTTGCCTAATCGTGTCGATCCCAATTCCTTATCACGTGGGACACGCGATAAGTTAATCTTGACACAAGTATACAATCCCAATGAGAAGTATGACTGGGAACAGTTATTGCATTTTATAATACCAATACATCGCTTTGATAACAGTGCCATCTAGGATGCTATTTTAAAAAAAAAGAGAAAAAAAAGAAAAACACAAACTTTTTACATCCATTGTATTACGCCAATGCAGTTAAACTGTTAAGTAATAATCGTACAATCGAGGGTATGTGAAAAAAATTAAGTCCCATAATTGCTGCTTTGTATAATGTTTACATCGAACACTGCAGTACCCGTAGGATCTGTGTACTGCGTGATAAAGCAATTTATTGTTTCATATCTGTGGTCAGTAACCGTGGATAATCTGTGTGTCAGAATGCAACGATATCTCGGAAGTTCAAGCTTGCGCGCTTTGCATATTGCACTTGCGAATCTAAGGCAATGCAACCATTAGACCTTGTACGTCATGTAGACGTTATAATGGACACTGTGCACGTGTCTAATGAAATTTGGCACTATCGCCAGAAACGAATTACCTACGAGAGTGGGCGTTCTAAATGAACTTGAAAGAGGTGCATGCTGGCAATGTGCAAGATTAACGAAAGGAAACCTATATCATAACCACACTTGAATATTTCTGATAAGAGCCTGTCTAGACCGTTTGAGCCTCTTACGAGACTTTCGGTTCACTGGCCCTGCCAGTGTTTTCACTAAGACTCGTATTACTCCTGAGAGCAATAGCGGGGACGCGTGCTTACGTTATTTACGTACCGACAATCTTAACACTGACGTGTTAGACATATTTATTTTTATTCGTTCTATCAAGTCCCATGTAGACTTCAGGTATACATATCTGCTTGTTAAAGTCCCTAGACAGAAAGTGGCCTAATTTTATACGCAGGGCGAATCGATTTCCTGTTAATCGATATAGGGGTGTACCAATTTGTGTGTGTGTGTGTATATATATATATATAGTAGGGTGATTCAAAGGTCATCTAGGTTATGCGAATATGCTCGAGGGAGGTTGGTACAAAGTGAATATAGTACCTACTTATAGTAGTAGTACGATAGTATGTTGCGACCCTTTCACCTGTATAGTTTGTGCCTCGCAATCGATGGTTAAATATGTTGAAAAGAAGAAGGAAAAAAAAAAGGGAAAATGTCCAGTCACCTTTCCTATGAGTTCAGGACCCTCTTGGTCCGTGGGTTAATACTACCAACACGGGGGTACCTGTATTAGGGATGCCTGTAGCCATTTTTTGTTTGGTTTAGTTTGGCCTCGTCTGTTACCCGTTTGAACCAGGCTGCACCAGCCCTTCTCATTATGGAATCCTTTTGAGACGCCATCTTCGAGAGAGGATTCCCAAAGGCCAAAGCCGAGAAAGGATCCACCACTTGAAGGTGTAGCCGTCATCAAAGACTCGTCCAGTCATCCTGGATTTGTATATGGATCTTCTTTCTTTTTACTCAGTCCAAAGTCCTAGATTTATCCCTAGAATTATCCCTAGGCAATGTTATCTCGTGTTTGTCGCTGCTCTTTCAGTTTGTATTTCTTGTTCACTCGAAATGAATATCCTGTTACGTTTTGTACATTTTATACGTTACTTTTAATCTGTTACGTTGGTAGCCCACTCGAATGCCGAATACTGTATCGTTATTACTCGACAATCTTTCCTTTATCTTGTACGTTGTAAGTGATCCAATCGTAATCCAACAGGTATACTGGTATCGATCAGTCAATTTCCTTATGGATCGTTTAATCATTCAATGGTGGTAGGGAAATGTTATTCTGGCGAGAAAGTTATTTATTACGATCAATTCGTACTTATTTCATGGCGAGTGCCTATCTTGCTACGGGGACAGTGCAATTCGTGTAGGCTGCCCAGTCCGCCTACGGAGACGGGATGGGCCATGGACCATTTATTTTCCAGTCACGAGTTTGATCACTTTGTACTTCGTCTCCGTGACCTTAGCCAAGTGTTCTTCTTGGTAGGATTTGTGGTTCTGCTCATAATTATTGTAATTTTATTTTTTATTTAGCCGCAGAAGATATGGATATACGGGGGGATTATTTATTTTTGTTATTTTCCGGACCTTTGGATATTTTTGGAATTTCAATGGCAAATGGACAATTTTAGATGGACATCTATCGTAGATCTTTCGAATCTTCTCTTGGATGCTGTTACGATTTTATAGCTTGGCATAACTCTCTGGACCAGCCTCGGGACTTGTTTGTAAAAGAAATATTGACGCGGTTTACAGTTTCGAAACGTGACCGTATGCGCTCTCGCGGTGAAATAATATTGCATCGAGTTCATTTGATTTTTCGTACTGCGCCGTTGCTCGCCGTGTATTTCGTTAGAGTCACGTCAAATGAAAAATGGCGAGTGCGAGGCGAATCGAGATTACAGTTAATTATTCAATATACAATGTTGTAAGGCGAGTTCGTTGTGTGGGCATTAACAGGTATTTATCGTATAACGAATACGTGAAATTCTTGAAGTCTCGTTCATCGTCTAAAATATTTTGAAAAATACCCATAATCCTCCAAACATATGTATGGAATATAAAAAAAAAACACGTTCGTACTATCCTATCCCACTTTTTCTTCATCTTTACCGAAATGTATCCTTTCTCTTTTTCTCCCTTTTCTATAAAATATCCTAGTATTCATTTTGCAGTATAACAGACTTTCTTAGACACGTGTCGGCGGTATACGGATGTCTCGGCGATTATAACTATACATATGCCCAGATAACATTCATCAGGATAGTCACGATAGTCAAAGATAGTCAGGATAATATTAGGATGCCATAAGAATAGAGGAAATGGGCCACACCTACGCTCGGGTAAAACGGAAATTAGTGGGGTGTTAGACACCCCATAAAGTATGTAGTGGGTTGTCTCGTTGCAGGCCCAATCTGCGTGGGCCCGTACCACGTATATGGGGCCCATATATTCCCGTTCGGCAAGCTTTTCGATTGGTCCTTGTCATCCAACGGAACCTTCCGATTGGCTCTTGGCTTTTACGCTGGATCACAGGAGCCGTATATAAATATTATAATATTGTGTCTGCAAGCGGTTCACATATGCTTCTAGAATAATAAATAATTTCGGAAGACTTCAACCAGTCCAGATGCACATAGGATGCATCTCCATGCATGCGATATCTTTTCATCGTATTAAACTTACTGCTGCTGCTGCTGCATTCTTCTTGGACGTTCGTTGTTACCATGCACTTTAGGCGCAGGTACTCGATGCATTTAAAAAAAAAAAAAATGTTTTCATCTTACTCGACCTGCGTAACAAGAAACGTAACACGTGTTGGAAGGAATAATGATTTTTTAAATAATTTTAACAGGACAAATGACGTTTCAGGGGCTTTTGAGGGTTTTGAGTAAATAGATGGTCCTGGGTGTCTTATTATGGTTTTTTTTTTTTAAATTATACTCCATTAAGAAATTGTAACGCTTGTCTAAAAAATCTGAATAAAAACATGTAGTCAGAAATTATCTGAAAAGTCATTAGTAATGTCTATCGTATATCGTTAGACGTTACTAATGATTTTTTAGTTTTTAGACAATTTTTACTGTATGGGAATTCTGTTTTGTCACGTGTGGTATATCAACGCTGGATACAAATAATTGAATTTCTATGGAGGTATCAGTAGTAAACGTGAACGTGGATCTACGATTCCATTATGTAGAAATCGAAATAAAATTTTTACGACTACTCGCCCCATTCATTCGTTGCATCGTTACAGGTGCATACAACTGCATCTCCTCGGACTTTCTGGCACCGTTGGCTTTTTCCCGAGATAAAAGTCAGAATCTAAAGTCACCGAATATACTATTTTCAAAATGTCCACTAAATCAAGATGGATAAGTAATGAGGGGTGGTGGCTGTCACGTGTACCAACCTTTATAAATATTGGATTCAACAGGAATTCATTAAAAGCACGTGTTTAATATTTCTGATTGAAGATACGGATACTACGGGTACTGTATCTATATGGGAACATATGTATCCACATGGAATATATACACACGCAAGCATCCTAATGACCGTGCACGAGTTTTCCATATAAATCCATTTCGAAATTTTGAATATTTACGATAACAACTATTACTCATGAATTATTCAGTTCGTGTTATATTACTTATATATAAACATACATACGTACACGTGTCAACGTAACAAAAATTTTGAAATTAAAAATAAGAAATTTTCACGAAAATCGTTACATTGTTTAACTATTGCGCAAGGCGTCATACAGCGGGCGCATTATTTTATTTATTTTCCCGTTATTCCTTTCGACGTATGTTTCGTGTTCTTTTCTGGGTAAACGGATACGATACTCTTTAAGGGAGCGTTATGGTCCCCCGTTACGGTACATGTGTGACAAGGCGCGGAGAGACGGTCAAGCGAAGAAAATCCATAAGGACGACGCTGTAAATAATTTCGATGAAATCGACGATACGTGAATGCACGTCACGGGGTCAAAGGTCACCGGCATTCATAAACGGCAGAAGGAAGCCAATCGGTGATATTTGCTTCTACATAGACGTCAAAGAAATCCTGGGATTTTTTTTTTATGGCGATACTTTAGATAACGTCTATTACCCAGTCAATGTGGTTTCATTGGATAGAAAAATGTATTTTCTTATCTAACGCGTATAGACCTTCTATTTTATGTGTGGATTATAAAATGGGGATACGTAGAAATGATTGGGACATTGTTGTCGTGGGAGATAAATGTTTTTTTTTTTTTTTTTTTTTTTCTTTAGCTTTTTGAAAATTGAATTTTAATTTGAATTACGCTTTATTGACTGTCAAGGATGTGTTGTTTGGATCTATAAGAGCTAGGAACATCGTCAGGTATCAGTTCTAGGGGACATTTAAATGGACATTACATGGTTTGAAACCGGTGAACAGCACGTGTATGGAAAGTAACTAACAAGACAGCCATAAAGCTGGGCATAATTCATGGACGGAATCGGCATCGAC
Source organism: Hartigia nigra (assembly GCA_031001745.1). Classification (NCBI taxonomy): domain Eukaryota; kingdom Metazoa; phylum Arthropoda; class Insecta; order Hymenoptera; family Cephidae; genus Hartigia; species Hartigia nigra. Next base: position 1,984,730 of record JARPRG010000274.1, read on the forward strand.
GCCGATCGTCTCTAAGCCGAAGAAAAATCGACGTTGGGATTCCTGTGGGATTGGATATATAACGAGGAGTCAATCTCTTAGGGTGGTCCTAAATTTTTGTAGTAGTAAAAACGAAGGGAACAGACAAGTTTCTGATAGGGGCTTTAACGATTTTCTATAAAATGTATTTTCATCCCTGAAACTTGTAGCAACGACTGTACTCAAAGCGTTAAATCGGTACTTTGAGAAATTATGGGTTTCCTCCTACAGACTGACGGGTTCCATATTGTATTAGATTTTGCATTTTTCTTTTGTTCTCTTACAATGCACGCTGCATGCAGGTGCACTGTATACTCTTGCACTTATATACACGGTGTAATTCGAATAAGACCACTCGAGACAGTTTAAAAGGATTTAATATTTTCTTACGCACTAAAAATTTCCATTCGATCAATGATACATCGTGGAACAATTATTATGAAATGTTATTGAAAATTATCAAGTAGTCTTTGTTCCGTGGTAAAAGGTAAAGCTGTAGAGAAAGTACTGATCTACTTATGTACCTATTGCACTGTGTAATTAAGCAACGAGATCTGACGCACTGACAAATGGATGACTGGGACACGGCCATTGCTCTATGTTAATGCGCCACGGAACCGTCCCGTTAATGGACTTGAAATAAGAATCAGCCGATATGCTCGAGTTCCATTTAGCCGATAATACAGAAATTTTCAAATGCACCGGATACCTGCAGCAGAGCCATCTTGATTCAATCGGGTACTACGTTTACTTACCATAAAAGGTATAGTTTTCGTTTAAGAGAACACTTTCGACGCGACGATCGTTTACGTTCGGCGAAGATAGAAGAGGTCTGTTCTTTATGGGGAAATTATATATGTAAAGCGTATATACGGTGCGCCGTGTACTACGTACATGGGAAAAGATGGTATGAGGTCTTGGGGCCACCGTAACAGCACGAGAGAATCCGAAGTGGTCCGAACCTCCGAGCGGGTGCACCATGGGTGTTCTGTCCTTAGAAAACTTATTAAGATGGCTTCTTGTGGTTTTCTTTGGTAGGACTTTCTACGGGATCCCATACCATTTCACATACAGGTATACAGCTTTCAAATATCCTATTGTTCTTTTTTTTTTTACATATCGTCTTTAATCGAGAATTTGACTTATTTTTGCTATATCACCGTACTCAAATCACTGTCTTAATTTTGTATCAGAATTTACGTGGCGTCCTTTTCAATATGGCGTTCCATTAAGTGCATAGGCTCTCGGGGTATTCGTTTATCGAATAATTGGATCGTCAAAGGGCGCGGTGGTACGAGGATCCCATAAAAATATCGAATGACTCTCGTTAAATTTAATATATCAGACTCATCGTCCCGTAGACGTTTCTCGTAACTATTTTCGTCATCCAATTTGAATCTCAAGCAGCCACGAGCAATGACTATTTCCAGGAGCAATTGTGTAAATCCGGTCCCTCCTTGAAACTCAATCTTACGCATAAGTTCCGCGTAACACAGACCAGAACACCGCATGCTTGTACTGCACCCTAATGACGTGCATTCAACCCTTCACGTCGTATCTTTTAAATGCTCCTGCATACTGTACGATTACGCTCTTTGTTTATACGTGAATCGCTCGAGCGTGGCGAGTCCTTTGAACTTACCAAAATGGCGTCTTATGCAGACGTACTATTATTGTTTTTCGTTTTTCTATTCCTTTACGTAGTGTCTGCTGGGTATTTACTTATTCGATTATAAATTAGACTTTTTCTTTTAATGAAGACAGGTACGAGTGTTTTGGAATTTCATTCGACAGGTTCATTTCCATTAGAATGTTATCACGCTGTGTTTATCTAATTATACAGATTGACCCAGATGTATCCTTTTGCTGCGTTTCTTTATCCCAGTCGACACTGAAATCGAACGAGTGGGAAACTCAGGCACGCAAGTCATTTACATATATCATTCTTACGCTCACGCATGCACATGCACTTTGCTGCATAAGTCACACGCTGCTGTGCATTTAACCTGCAGTTCTGTCAGAGCAGACGTGTTTTTTTCTTCCTCTTTTGTTTTTCATATTTCATAAAAATTATCACCATACACACGTACACTTGATTTTAATCGATGCACTTTTTAAGGATTTTTTTTTAAAATTAATTTACCAGAAATATTTCGCTACAGCAGTTACTAACTTATCACCCAGTATATTGAAGGGACTCTACAAGTCGAAGGATAGAACTGAATTTGACTTTTAAAGCAGGGCAAATTCGAGTCGAAGAAAATAACCAGCGAATCACGAAGGTTAGGTACACTCTCTTTTTCTCTCTCGCACTTTTTATCCTCTCTCTCCCCTTTTCTCTCTCTTGATATCTTTATTGGCCCTCGTAATTTATTACTCCTGATTGCTGGTTTCGTTTGACCAACACATTCGGCACTCCTTTCATCTTATCCACGTCTCTACGTTATCCTTGCGCCAGGATCTTTTCTAAATTTACGCTCGGAGCACGCGATTCTACTGGTACCATATTAAAAAAAAAAAAAAAAAAAATATTCAGCGAGGTTGCCAATGTGATAATCAATTTCAAATATAGTATATAGCTTCCTTTTTTTTTTTGTTTCTTCGTCAGCCGTACTTATGGCTTATGGCTATTACAACGCTTGTACTAAATGGCTGGGCAGTAGTTTTGTAAACATACTCGGAGTACACACTCTGACGCCCACACATGGCTCGTGTCAACTCAACACTGGTATTTTTAGAGAACGGAAAAACGACAAATTAGGTTGGTTTGCCACTCGTGGCTGTAAACTACCCCAAAGTAAACAGCCACCGTCGCTTAGAATGACGTCTGTTCTTTCGTGCGAGTTAATCACATTTTTTCTTTCAAAATGAGGGAATAATTAACTTTCGTCACTGCACCGTTCCCAATGACAGTGTCAACTGTCGAATAAATCTCTGACAGCGTCAACGGTGACGTCAGTGCGATCTATTAATACAAAAATGTCATGTTTCCCTTTTTTCTTTCTTTCCTCACAATTGTATCTGTGTCCTTGTCAAAGTTTCGCGTAACAATCGATTACGTTGATCGATAGGAATATCGATTTTTACATATTGGGTATCGACTGTATTATGTAAATCCACGATTTCACAGTGTCAAGTCAATATTTCTTTTTTTTTTTCGCAAGAACTTTCATTCGACCATTGTCATTGGCGCTTCGAGGAGGATATTTAGATTTATGCAAAAATTCCATTTTTAACTGTACATTTTTTTTTAAACCAGAAATAAGGATTTACTTAAGTAGTCTATAGCGATGGGATTGGGTAAGTCTAGTTTTGCATAGCAAAATTTACCGAGTCATAGAAACGTGTGTTTCGGGGTCTAAGGTCATGGGACAGTCCTTCCACGAGATCCAACGTATAGATATACACGGAATTACCATTTTTCACAATTGGACCTCTTTACTTCTCTTTATTTCTTTTTTTTTTTCCTCCAGCCATATCTTCTTCTTCTTAGGTGTCATCTCTCGAGACTTTTATACGCAAGGCAAAAGGTGATACGTTATTCTAGACTTCGGAGACACGTGTGAGATAGGAGTGAGACTAGTTTCTCAGACACTCTTCTTTCCTTCTTCTATTTCTTCCTCTACCGCACGTTATTACCGTAGGCGTTAAGTAGCTGTCTCGAAGCAGATAATAGAGATACTCGAGCATTTTGTCCCTTTTTTTTTTGTAGTGGCTCTCCTTAGCGCATAGTTGAAGTCCTTAAAGGGATGAATGGCGCACAAATACAAATGCATTTTACAGATCATTGTGACGCATGAATGCACGCAATTAAATGCATAAAAAAATGCTCTCGTAACTTTGGATCCTCTTGAATTATTCCTTCGTAACGAACTTCCCCTTTTTTTTTCCCTCTTCTCTCTTCTGCGTCATTGTGTGGGTACCTAGAAGAAGAACAATTTAATTGTTTAACGACAAAGGGACAAGCAAAGAATAGGCGGTACCAGTAGTGCTTGACAACAGTGCACACTCTACAAATCCTTTGATCCTGCGGGTGCATTAAAAGTGCAGCCATCCCGTCAGATTCGACGATCCAAAAGGATCCTAACGGTTTTCTCCTTTTTTTCTTTCTTTCTTTCTATTCGTCTTTTTCTCTTCCCGCTTTCGATAATAAGCAGGATGTCGAATTATTTTCACGACTATGGAAAATAACAGTACTTATCTGCTCTATCCTGCATTGCACCGTGACGAACGACTGCTCCATCCTCTTCCGTGCTTTTTTATATCGTCTATTGTGCCTCCATCTTCTCTTCGTTCTAGCGGGATTGTCAGTGGCGAGTGCGAATAATACATTTTTCCAAATGCCATGTGATTTTTGTCCTCTCGACACATCTAATCGTTTCGGCGCTACGGCGAACCAAGTTTAATTACCACTGAAGGCTAAAAGTTGCATAAATTGTTCGTTATCAAAAAAAAAAAAGAAAAGAAAATTAAAAGTCACAGATGAAAGTGTAAGATGTCGGAATTAATCAAGCTGTCCTAAGTCCGCATGACATTAACATACAAAGGAGCTGCTGTTAATCGCGACTGATTGATTGAATAATCCTTGTAGCGTATCTGAAAAACGCAATAAACAATAACAAAATTATCATTGGACTGGCGAGTTCTGTTTTTTTTTCCTTCTTAATTTACAGTACAAAAAGTACAAAATATCCCATGACAGGCTCGATTAGATATCGCTCAGCATAGCCGCAATGTGGATTAAAGTCCGGAAGCCTCGTATGTGCAAACTTGATCGAGTTACGTTCGCTGTATGTGATCGGTGAAAATTATGCTCAGTCTCCAGGATGATTCATGGCCAAAAATTCTGCGTCACTCGTCAGATAGTGTCCCTAATGCACGTTTAATGCTGGAAATAATATTTATCAGTGATACGAACTGTGAAAATATTCAGGCAGCCTGTGCAATGCATACCCAGTACGTTGAGCGTGGGTTATTTGCGTTGGTATATACTGTTGTTAAACATAGTCCGTTGCAACAGGCAGTTGTGCAAGAAATTGGTACTAACGTACCAATTGCATATTTATAATAAATACCACGAGTACCAATAACGCTCCATCCTTGCGATAACAATGCATAATTTCGTAATAGAATGTGAAAAAATAAAGAGCGTGGCGCCTGTGAATGTGGTTGCCCGGTATACAGGTGCGTCTGGAGGGTTGCCTGATGTTAAGGGGCTCGCGCTATACCATTATAGTCTGCACGCGGTAAGACGGTATTAATAATAAACGAGTTAATAAAGCCACGCAATAGCCGCAAATTCATTAATGGCCAACATCCGTTAATTATAATTGCGTTGTTCCTAATTAATCCGTTAAAGCTTCGAGTTTAATACAAGGAGCTAGTAATTGCGATACAGAGCTAAGCACTTTTGTTATCGAGACGTTACGTATTGTGCCTAATGTTTATTATGGAGAGTTTTCTAAGACTCTTTTTTATGGTTTTTCCTACACTCTTTATAATAGTTTTTTAATTGCGTTTTTTTCTACCTACCTTCCTGCGTCTTTAGGTTCTGGGTGTGTCGCGTTGCTGTGGCTTTGCTCCTGGACATCGTAGACGGGAATGAAATCGTGAATAATGAAAGACGACGGCAAAGCCACAAAACCGCGTAATTCAATATTCAAGGTTCTGGGGTAACCACGGGCGTTGTTGACTTGTTGTACTGCGTGATAGCGGATTCTATTGTTTTATTGGCAATTTTTGTAGTACTGATCTAGATAGACAGATGTTTGGTGCGTTGAAACTTTTCTAGTAGAATATATTAATGGGCCAATTGAGTTAGGAAGAAATGCGTGATTAGCTGTAATCTTTGTAGTTCGTTTTTATGCCGATTGGACTTAATCGGAATTTGCAATTTGGTTTACCTAATAAAATTCTAATCGTATAATTTTTTACGCGATTCAGAATTTGAAGATGTGATACCTTTATAAATGTGGAGCATGGTTCAGACGATAACAACGTGCTTTATCACGTATAATTACACTCGACAAGCATCATCTCTTTTTACTATTAATATTTTACACATTTATAATGGTGACTGTGCTATTATCTTCGTGACGAGATTTATTATCTTTCGTGCAAAAAGCGTATTTCACGTCATCCGAGGTTAACGAACAGTCGTGTGAATCTACATGTGTCCTATATTATGTAACGAGAAACATTATACTCAATTGCAGAGTCGTATGAAATTTCTTTTACGATACTTACACGTGCCGTGAATACCAATATGAAGATCATAGTCATAAGGAAGTAATCCTTTTTATCGTTGAAAGAGGACGTCTTGACATCTGTCAGCCAGAAGGGAGAGCAAGTCGGGTATCAAAAGTCGTAGAAAGTCCATAAATACATATATTCTTTTTCCTCCTGATATGAAATATGGTTTCTGCCGAATACCATACGAGGGTTCTCTTTTTCATCCTCAACGCACATACGGAGTCTAAAGAAAAAGGCATAAAGCAAAGCACGAATTAGTCAGGACTCTGGCTAATCATTTCGACGTTCCCTAAGCGAACACTCGATGGCGCCACTTGCGCTTGGCGGCAGGCTCGAACGCGTCTTTTGATTACATATTACATAGGGAGCGTACGTTCCGGTATATAGAGAATTGCAGTGGTTACAAACCAAGGGCACAAGTCATCGTTTCTACGTGGAATATATTCCGTGATACATTTAAACAGGATTTAAATTTCCGTAGTATATATCACAGATCACTAACAGAATGGATAGGTCAATTACGAATAATAGTACTACTTTCAAACGACAGTCATTCGCAGTGACTAAGAATGCGCAGCGCGCATGCGCAGCCCGTGTCACGTGACTATCAGCCGTTGACGTCAGTGCTCAGTTTCGTCTCAGGATAAGTTCAGTAACGCGACATGTCGCGGCGTTAGTCGGCGTCTGTTCCTGCACTCGATTATGATTTGCTTTATCCTTTTTTTTTTTCTCTTGCACTAAGCACTTGTTTCCGCTTTAGCCTATTCGTTACCGTACGACCAAGCACCTCGGGTAGATCGATAGAATAGAAAATTGAATAGCTGAAATACACGTAAGAGAAATGGCAGACACGAGAGAAAGTGAAAACGTGAAAGCAGTCAGTGCCGAGAATTCGAAGAAATTATTGATGCTTAGTATACGCCGACGGCATCAATACAGCATACGTAAGTTTACATGAGAAGACATTAGCTACTGACTGACAAATAGTGAAGACTTTATCATATTTGTTACCGCGCTTAAACGAAGTAGGCATTTACGGCGAATTTCCCGCCAGTTTATTTGTATGTTTGGCTTTAGTGTACTGTGTGTATGTATATCATGCGCATATGTATGCATAGTGGCGGGTTATAATTCAATTGAACGATATTGCCCTTGGTTCATACAATAATATAGATTACAATAATGGTAGATATAGACACATTATTCGGTATTACCTTGTTTTCTGTTCTAGTTGTCGTACTATTGGCAGTGGTGGAGTTTGGTGTATTGCCACATAATCAGATTGGATTTTTCTGTAATGATCCGAAAATTTCATTCAAGTTCACCGGCGATACCGTATCAATGGGTCTTCTCATCGGCGGAAGTATCGTTATACCGTTGATCGTGGTGAGTCTTATTATCGTTACAATTTGCATATCAATAAAATTCACAAGTTTTTGACACTGATTGCAGATTTTTAATATCTTCTTCTCTCTTTTTTTTTTTTCTCTCTCTTAAAGATGTGGCTCTGCGAGTGTCTATGTTACAATCCAGACAGCTACAGAACGACAACCGGTTGTACCGGATCTCGTGCTAAACAGATTTGGTCCTGGTATGGACATTATTCCATTGGAATAGTCGCATTGACGTTCATCTGTGACGTCATCAAAGTCTTAATCGGTGAACCAAGGCCGCACTTTTTTGATACCTGCAAACCGCTCGAGCTACACAATTGCAGCGATGGGTGAGTGAATTAGACAGTTTAATACGATCAATATTGATCGATGACATTTATATGCTCGTAGTCGGTCCACGAGTAAAAGTTGTTTCGGAGGAGCCATCTTTCAATGATTTTTAAGGCAAAAGAGACCCCCCCCCTCCAGACAGGTTCTTTTACTTGCCGAATGACTTTGACGTTATAGTAATTGCTTATGGAAACTTCACACGCGTCATGTGTTACGAATATTATATTAATGAAGCGCCGTAAAAACAAAGTTGCTTTATATTTCTTATCTATCGCTTTAGCAACATCATTGTTATTCCAGATAACAAACTATTTTTATCGAACGTTATCAATCACGATATCGCAAATGTATCTACCACTTTGTATCCGTACGCGTGTGCTATTGTATTCTTTCTTTTTTGTTTCTCTCTTTCTACAGATACGTGCATTCTTTCACGTGTACCAATACCGATGATGCCTACTGGTTTGTTAGTGATTCCAGTAAATCATTTCCTTCGGGTCATTCAGCACTTTCAAGTTTTACGGCGATATTTTTGATGGTAAGTAATGCAGTACGGTAGTACACGATTGGTATCACTAGTTTCATGTAGCACGTGACAAATTAATTTAATACGTCACGTTCCATACATACATGATGCAAAACTTGAAATAATTGATTGAAGTTACCATTGAAAATTCAGTACATTATGCAAGGTGCGTTGCAAGAATTTCAGACAATTTAAAATATTAAAATTTTACAATTTACTTATCAGTATCACTCGTCAGCGTATTTTCTTTGGAATAATTCATGCGTACCTATTACCATAGATAACTGCATCGTAAAAATATTATTTGCAAGTACAAGGTGACTAAAATGACTTTTACTTTCTTTCAGTGGTACTTCCAAAATCGTTTGCCCAAACGAATGTCCATGTTCATCCTAAAGCCATGGCTGCAGTGTATCGCCTGCTTGTGGGGACTCGTGTGCTCCTTGACTAGAATCGCCGATAACAGACATCACTGGTGGGACGTCCTGGCCGGCGATATAATGGGAGTATTATTCGCCATCTTCGTCGTTAGAGTCCTGTGCGAGGAGTTTAGATTGAACGAGGGTGGCGTTTCCAGAGCTTTCAGCGAACCTATAGAAAATGGACATATACATTTCGACGATAAGCGACATCAGAGCGTACGGAAATTGTTGAGCAATACCAGCGTCGACATGACGGAGGATCGTGAAATGCGTGACGTCATAACAACGTAGAACGTAGGCAGGATCGTAAGCTGCTCGAATTACGAGGAAGAAGAGTTGCACGTGCATTTTATTCAGAATTGTTCAGTTTTCGTCGTGTATTTCCGTTAAGGACAATAGCATGTATTTATTTCACTGTCCGATTCACGGAAATACACGAACAGAGATTAGACGCTTCCGCCGGTTTTGTCAATCGCTTCTTTCCCGTCGACTGGAATTCGTTGAAGAATTACGTCGTTTACCGATGACGACACGTCATTAGCTGCGCGTTATGTAACGTATGGATTCATCGTGAAAGTAGGAAGGACATTAATTGTAAATTAATTATACAAATGAAACGAGAATGAAGAGAATTCCAAGGAAACGTCCATGTTTTCTCTCTCGGTCGATTCATTTAGTATCGATGATACTTGTCTGATACTTTGGCGTCGATTTTTCTGTTTTTTTTTTTTTCCCCTTTTATTCTTTTCTACATGGAATTTATTACGTTTTCTTTCGAATATCTATTCTTTCCTCGTAGCACGCGTTGCCATAATTCTGTAGATTTTCTGTTTCTTTATAGAGACAATTCATCTGCGAAGCGCACAATTGCGATAATTGCTCTAAGCACTGTGCCTAAATCCTGGGTGACTTATCGTGTTTACGCTATAGCAAGGGTTAATTTATGCTACTACCGAGAAGGTCTAGTATTGTATAAAGGTTATCGGTGAGAATTGTATGTACGAGAGGAATGGCTACGGCTCGATAAACCAATACGAAATCTGTAATGGTACACTGTGAGTGTACGTAAAAAAAAATTTGTACATATCCCTCGAGTAATTGTGCGACTAATTATGTAAAACTCGTTTGTCAAATTGTGCCATTCCAAAGAGAGATTAACTCTGCGCACTGTTATTGATTATTCGTCTAACGTTTGATGATTGTATCATTGTTTATCCTTCGCAAGGCTTATGCGTGTTTAATGTGCTGATGCCATTACGAATTATGCAGGTTAATTAAGAAAAGTAGAAAGACAAGTAAAGGGAAGAAACGTGCCTCTGCATCTTGTGCGCATATATTTTTTAGGAATGATTTTCTTTATTTTCTTTTTTTTAATAAACTGTGATCAGCGACTGTCGAGCGTCGTTCACTTTGAAGGTAACATAGGTGGATATATAATTTTAAAAAGAAAAGATATTGTTTTCCGTCTTTCTCTCGAGCGCGCTGTTTTTTTTTCGTTTTTTATTCGAAAAATGTCCGACACTGATTAGCTGTCAGTCTAAAGTCTTTTGTAAATATTTCTTGTACGATATAGCGTGCGTTTAATTAATTTATACTAGTGTAGTAAGACGGCCATTCAATCCCTGTAACGAAAGATTGTAAAAGACGGTATTTATTTATTCACACTGGGGCAGCTCGTTGCCATCTTTCTGGGTAAACAATAGTCAGTCATGAAAAAGAGAGAGAGAGAGAGAGATAGTGAGTGAATTTAGACGAAAATATTTTATTACGTGTACATAGACTCGCAAAATATATCAAATTATCCGAATATACTTGTAGTTATTTTCTGCCAAACCTTTCTCTAGCAATCGTACATATAGGAATACGAGTCTTTTTCAAGAGTCTAAAAAACAATCAGGGACACGATACAGTGTCTCTCACAAAGAATTAACATTTGGAAGACAACAATCTCAAAGTTATGGTACACTCTGTATTAATTAAGATGACGTATCAGCCTGCCCCGAGTGGTAACACATAAAATTCGAATAAAACTAAAAAGACTGTCAAATGTTACAAAGAAATAGCACGTATATAAAGCTACAATAAAACTGTAATAAATCCATAAATTGATCACACCGGCTATTTTATATGACGGTCTAATTACTTGATTCGGATGTAGCTAACGTAACGGTGTGAATGATTCGAAGTCAACGGTCGCTCCTGAATTCTACAGTGCATGCGCAGTAATACCCTTTGGCGCTTTGGCATTTCTTTTCAGCAGACTCGCTCAGTTCGATCAAAAGCAAAACCCATCGAATCCTTATCAATTATTTATTAACACAAAATAATTTATTCCCAGTATCCTCGGCTATACGACGACTGTCCTTTTTCTTTAATTCTCCCTTAAGGTATCCCTCAGTTCGCCACCATTAACGTACACGTATCCTGCCAATTTATTCGAACACGTTCTCCTGTCCGAAGACATATGTGTTATCCATTGACGTTAATGAACGACTTACGAACTACAAATCGGCGATCGTTGGCGCCTCGTAAAAAGAAACTCATGCGAACGAGGACCGAGGAGGACAAAAAAAAATGGATACACCGTACGAGAGGTACGACGAGGGTGCAGGAATAAGATATAAGGGGGGGGGGGGGGGGGAGAGTGCACGGACACTCGTACGAGGATGAGTAAAGGCTTACAGGGACAGGACGGAGCAGGGAAGAGAAATGTTTTTAAATAAAGTAAAAGAAGGGAACAGTAGAGAAGTCAGTAATCGTACTGAGTCTTCGAATGACCAGGTTATGTATATATAAGCTATGGTATAGAGGGACGAGTATGCATAACAAGTCTTTTTTTTTTTTTCTTCAGGATCCATTGTCGTAAGGGCGTATCTTAAGGGGAAAGGACGATACGCGCGGGACTTCTGCGTTCTTGGTTAGAAGATCTCTGTGATAAATCTGGCGCATGTAAATGAAACAATTTCAATGCTAAACTCCTTTAACTGGTCCTATCTGTAAGGATATATTTATGGATGCTGACGAGGCCATGGGCATTTTCGATAGTTGACTTCTGGGATGTTTACACAAGGTATGTGTATGGGGATACGTTGGGAATATATATGTATATGTTATGTAGGAGCGTCAGAACGACTTCTTCTTGCGAGATGAAGCAGTTTCGATGAGGTTAAAGAAAAAAGGATATCTGGTCAGAGCGCGAGAGTCACGCGCTGGTTTGAATTTTATCGAATTTTGATTTTTGCAAAAAAAAAATGTCACTCGGCAACTCCACGTGGGTTGTTGCATATTTTTGGATTTTTTTTTCATCTGGCTAGGGGCTGATGTCAGGTGCGTTGATAAGAGTGGATTTTTTTTATACCTCCTTGTATCGTCGATATGGTATAACAATGTTTTCTTTTTCTTTTTTTTAAGAACATTTTTTAACTCTACGAAGATAATTGAACTTTGGTAAATGGTCGAAGCAGGATGTGACTCTAAGTGAAATATTTTTCGAGTTAACTTAGCATTATTTAAAGTGACTGTTTGACTGGCTTAAACATCGAAACATCTCTTTCGTGTTCGCGGCGTATATTATTTAGTTAGGCGGGAAAAAGAAAATCTTTGCGGTCCACACGAGACTCTCGGTGAAACGTGATGGAAAGGAAGTCACAAGGAATTGCGATTTAAGTGGAATTCCTTAGTCTGTTTATTTATACTATTTCTTTTTTTTTTGTTTCAAAAAGAAAGGATTTAAGGGATCATCTTGTACGAGTCCTCGTGTGTCAGACAAATTTTCTACAAGGATATGTACTCTGGCTCACGTCAAAACACATCTTACAAGAAGTGACGTTATCGCGCGTTTTTCGAGTGGTTATTTTGGGTCCTTAAAAGGCACCGCCTTATCTCTCAGGATGGGTATAATCGGGCCCTCGAAGTGACGGCTTCTTTTTGGCTACCGCAACGGAGATTATACGGCTCAATAAAGTAACCGAGCAGTAAGCAGACGCCAGAAGGCTTATACGACTTAGGATCGATTAATGGATTTTTTCACTAAGAATGAAATTTAACTCGAGCGAACATTCGTAATTCACTAAGTCAATTTACAAGTGAACTACACACATTCTGCACTGTTGATAATTCCTTAAAGTGCTTGCACTTATCGTCGACGAGAGACTGGATTCTTATTTTTATAAGATTACAAATTCTCCAGGTCATAGTTACCCACCTGTAATCAATACATATTTATTTAAACGTTCCCAAGCAAATATTCGCCTTTCATCCCTCTATTCACTTATCCTCGCGCCAGTTTGTAATTGCGCAAGAAAAAAATTCAAGAACACGAGAAATCTATAGATACATAAAAAAGAAACCTCATTCTTAACCTTCCATGCCGAAATGCAATTTTTTGACGCATCTCTTACAAAGATCATATACATCGTATTTAGACGAAACCAGAAGATCCTCAAGATCAAGTGCATCATCCGACGTGTGTAGGAATCAAAAAATTTAAGTGCTCGTACGAACGACCTACACGTGTAATTAAAAAGATGATACCCAATGTCCCATGTTGAGATTAAGTTCTCTCCAGCATCTCTTAGTAAAACGATCTTACATAGTACCTAGTCAGATGAATTAAGTGAGATCATTGAGACTGAGTACATCATCCCAGTTTCGTCATTAAAAGATCCTGACGATATTGAGATAGGTCGTACAGCAGAACTACCAGCTCATGGACCAGAGGGAACCTGTCCCATTAAGGAATTCTTGAATGCATCTTCGACGCAGCATCCTTGCACTGGGCGCATCCGCGTAATTCCACGAAAGTTTCACTTGGTAAAAAAAAAAAGACAAACGATTTCATCCGATAAGAGTACAAGAAGCAGCATCCGTCGTCAGATTTATCTTCGTTAATCCTTTAACACCACAGGCTAACGATCGGTATGCCCACACATGGCTAGTAACTTTCGTAGGTTCGTTTTCCCTATGCAATTTTCAAGTGCATGTGCACGCAAGTATACTACGTAGATGACTATACGTACAGATCGTTTTAAATTGGTAGCCAGTTTGGAAAGAGCAAGGAGGCCTCGACGAAAAGTCACAATGACTGTGTAAGATCCGTAAGAAAGTCATTAGCTCAATGATCTGATATTAATTATTCGAACACTCTCCAGGCCATTCATGAATTTCATGATCGCACGATGACAGTTAATCACAGCGGGCACGAGCTATAAGAAAATAATTTTTAGTTAAATATATAAATAATGACTGCTCCCTTTTCTTTTGGTACTTACCACGTACGCCAAGCACTTTGTCATCAGGCGCAAACTACACACGCACTCAAAGTTTAAAACCAGTTTGACGTTGGCGGCCATCTCGATTGTATTGACGCTATGCAAATATCATCTTTACACACACGTGTTCGACTGTTTGAACAAACGAGAAGTTTGTTTGCTCCACATGAAAAGTCCGTATCGTGACAATGTTCAGAATTCGTCAGGTACTGGTCACGTATATAGTGAAGTACTTGGTAGATATAATTTAGAATTGTCATACAGAGTGACACTTTGACTCTATAGACTGTGACTATATTCACGTATAAATAATTTTTCATACTCCTTTATACCCGCTAGTATCCATCGATCCGATCCCTTCAATTAATCTACGTCAAGAACCGGGTAATCTTGCGTTTCGAGTTGTTAGGATCATGTTGCATGATGGGGTTGCACTCATCTAATTGCATTCTCACGCTATGACAAAACTTAGATGCATTTTCAAAGCCTTTCTCTCTCTGTGTGTGTGTGTGTGTGTGTGTGTGTGTGTGTGTGTGTGTGTGTGTGTGTGTGTGTGTGTGTGTGTGTGTGTGTG